>OZ038508.1:87905437-87912937 GCA_964036315.1 Acanthosepion esculentum | reverse complement strand
TTCCAAATCTAATGCCATAAATTTTATATATATATATATATATATGAGTGAGAGAGAGAGAGAGAGAGAGAAAGAAAGAAAGAGAGAGGGATGGAGAGGGGGATGGAGAGAGAAGGACGGAGGGAGATAGATAGATAGATAGTAAGAGAGTGAGAGAGAGAGAGAGAGAGAGAGAGAGATTTAATAGGTCGGTTAATAAAATTTAAGGAATATAAAACCAACAAAATTATATTTATTATATATTAACCGTTTGATTCTGTTGAGGTTTCTTTCAGACTCAATGAATTACTTAATTATAATTATCAAATCCTCCTTACAATTTCTATCATGTGTATATCATTGCTTGATCCGGCTTCTAATGCTTCAGTTTGAGCGGCTTGGTGATAGTAGTCGTGGCTCCGGGGGGAACAGTCCTATGGTTAAAGAGAAAATCGGATGAGTTCCACCACGGAATATGTGATCGAGCGGCGCTATATCGAGTCTGATTCGCTACCCCTTCGTCACCGAGGTCCGTTAGAACAGTTGGTATGACGTTTGCCAGATAACGTAACTGTCTGTGTTTCAATTCTCGGTAGCGGATGCGCACTGCAGATGAGTCCCAAATATAGGGCGAAACGGCCGTCCAGTGCTTTCTGCATTCTGTTGAGGTTTCGTCTAAAACGATATATATATATATATATATATATATATATATATATATAATCATTCACAGACAGTACTGTTACTGTCATAGCTGCTCTAGACTAGACATCCGAATGCCTCGATCCAAGATCGAAACCCAACCGATGTGGTGTCATTCAGAGTTTCTACGACTGAGCTATTGTATTTATTCATTTTGTCCATCTTTTGACAGATAATAAATTTGTAGGAATATAGATGTGTCTGTCTGTCTCCCTCTGTGTGTGTGTGCGTGTGTATGGAGGGGGTTGCGTTACTGTCATTCATTCTGGTGGGTGTAAAATAAAATTAATATTTATTAAACGCCTGTTATGTGGAAGTTTTTTTTAATATCAAATATGCACTCATTTGATTTCGATGACAGCCATTCTTCTTAAAATAGGAATGTCCTGATGTCTTAAGGTCTGAGCTTAAAAATGTGAGAATTCCATGCAAATAAGTACGCAAAACATTTCAAGCCAAGCCTCTTAAAATTTGAAATAAAAACATTTTTCCCCTCTGATTATTTACACAACTCCAGAAATATTAGACTTCATGACGTCAAAAACTCATTAAGTCTGAGCAAAACAATCTGCAAACTTGTCAATTACATCTGTGAGAAATGGCCGGGTAGCAGAGAGGTTAGAACATTCGTTTTCTTAATAGGGGATCCGGGTTCGAATCCTGTGGTACACGGGTCACCTTTGGAGTCTTCCGTACCACGGGTTGACTCTAGCCTCGTGGGTGAAATTGGTAGACAGGACTGTTTGGGAGTCGTCCATGGTTGGGCCAGCACGAAGTTACAAGTCATCGTGACCGAGGGTTTGAGGGAACTGGCCTTGTTCCCCCAAAATATGAACATGCTTTGAAGTTTCTTTTTAATCAAACTTGTTTAGATGAATACTTACTGCATATATATATATATATATATATATATATATATATATATATATATATATATATATATATATATATATATATATATATATATATATATATATATATATATATATATATATATATATATATATATATATATATATATATATATATATATATATATATATATATATATATATACCGTAAATATGAACACTAATGGGTACGTACCAATCCTCATAAATACGTTGGAAACTATTGTAAGTGGGAGTAATATGCTAAGTAGTGCGCCACTAACAGTGGTTTACCTACTTTAGGTCGCTGGCGAGTATTGTATTTTGTTGATGTTATAAAGACTACCATTTCATTTCAAACCTTTGTTTTCGTTATTCCTCATCCAGTAACCTTTTCTAGGTTACAACACGCACACATACACACATGAATTTTGATTGTTTAATTCACGCTACTCTGTCGGCAGAAGGAAACGACTTAGGGGAATTTATTACAACCTCCAAAAATGAGTACAGTAATTCAATAAATAAATAAATAAAATAATTGGCCAATATATATATATATATATATATATATATATATATATATATTAGGTCATCCCATAAGTTCTGTTCGAATTTTAACTTTTTGTTAAAATGAACGAAATTTAAAGAGTATTTTATGATGTCTAATGGTGCTGAACATTATTTTTATGTTTAGATGCATTTAAACTGATCAAATTTTATTTCAGAGAGCAATAAAATTAAATTTTGTTTGATTAAAACCCTGCTAACATGGAAGTACCCAAGAATCATTTCAGGCACATAATGCTTTATGAGTTCAAGAAAGGAAACTCAGCAGCCGAAGCGGCTAGAAACATTTATGGAGAGGAATGTGTGAATGAAAGAACTTGCAGAAGATGGTTTGCAAAATTCAGAGGTGGAGATTTCACCCTTGAAGATGAAGATCGAACCGGACGTCCAGTTGAGTTTGATGAAAAGCTTCTTGAAGCAGCCCTTGAAGAAAATCCTGCTTTATCAGTTGAGGAATTGGCAGTGGTTCTCAGTTCAAACCATACAACTGTTCATCGTCATCTTCAACAACTTGGAAAAGTTCCTAAACTTGGAAAATGGGTGCCTCATGAATTGTCTGAAAATAACCTCAAATCCCGAGTTGACATCTGCTCTTCTCTCCATTCTCGCCAACTTGTTTCACCTTTTTTGGATAGACTTGTGACTGGCGACAAAAAATGGATCTTTTATCGAAATGTTAAGCGTCGTAGACAGTGACTTGGTAAAGGAGAAGGACCCCAGCCACAGCCGAGAAGGGAACTTCATGGGCAAAAGGTTCTTCTTTCAATCTGGTGGGATTGCCAAGGAATAATATACTTTGAATTCTTACCACCTAATGCAACAATTAATGCTCAAATATACTGTCAGCAATTAGAGCGTTTGAACCAAGCTTTGAGGAAAAAAAGACCTGCTCTAGTGAATCGAAAACGGGTGATGTTTCATCAGGAAAATGCGCGACCACACACAGCAAGAATCACGTCACAAAAGATTGGTTGGGAGTAAATTCCTCATCCACCTTATTCTCCCGACCTTGCTCCTTCAGACTACCATTTGTTTCGTAGCTTACAGAATCATTTGGAAAAAACAGCTTTTGTAACACAGGAAGAGGTTAAAACTGACATTTGTTAGTTCTTCGAATCAAAGCCAAAAGAATTTTACAGTAATGGAATTAGTAAGCTTGTTAATAGATGGAAGGAAGTCATAGATAATCAGGGAAAATACATTGTTGATTGAATCTGTAATTAAATGTAACATTTGGTCACTTGTTTCAAAATTCAAAATTCGGACAGAACTTATGGGATGACGTGAAAACGAGAAGTATTAAGTATGGGAAGCCGTTGGTGTAAACCAATGGCTTCTGTTACCAATTATAGGTATTTAAAAATATTTGTAGAGATTTCATAGTTTATTTGTAATAACCGCACAAAAATAGTTAGGGTAGTTATTATTGATAAGTTTTTGTTTTATATTTTTAAGTTCGCTGTAGAAGATCTGTTTTGTGGATGAATTAATTTTTGCACGGCTTATTAGTGTTTTTTTATAATATCTATTTTATACTAATTTGGACATTCGCTTTTATAGTTAAGAGTACAGGAATTTATGCTGATAGGTTTTTTTATATGGGGAGATGGGGATCTTATTATTATTGGCGTTAATTAGTGTAACGAGAAAGGGAATTTTGTTACTAGTATTAAGTTTATATGTAAAATTGTGGACGGAGTTGTCTTGGAACTATTTTTGTTGTTTACATATTTCTTCCTTATTTTTTTCACTAATTATTGTGTTGTCCTCTTTCTAAAGAATCTATATTAAACTCTTCCGCCAACTATAAGATTAGTAGGAGAGAAGGTCTTGGAGAACAGTCGACCAGATTGTTCAGCTGTCGAACTCCAAGGATACATGCATACAAAACAGATTACAAAATCAACTACTATCAGATACAAAAGCCCCTACCGAAGGTAGCGAAGGAAAGCGAGAAGAAAGGACTAAGCATAAACTACAAGAAGACAGAATGCATGGTCATCAGCAAAATGATGAGCCCAAAATGCAAATTATGACTCGGGGGTACTCCTCATGCATGGCAGCGAATGCTGGACAGTCAAAGATGAAGAAGACACCTGAGGCAAGAGAAATGTGGTTCTACAGAAAGATGTTGAGGATGGACTGAATAAGTGAGCAACAACGCGGTTTTGGTTTGGTTTGAGGTATATCAACCTAAATGGTTTATTTAATGCCGACAAGATTTTTATTGCTGGTAATATATATTTTTTGAAAAATGTATTGCTGGTAATTTTTTTCAAAAAATATATTGATGGCAATAATTTTTTCGAAAATTGTATTGCTGGTATTAAAACCTATTTTTACACTTTCTTAATGTTTTGACCCAGTTTTGGGGGGGGGTAACTATTTGCCCATAGCTGGGACTCTAACAGGTGCTACCACCCCAGGTCAGGTTGGACATGGGAACACCAGCAATTAAGAGGTGGTTCTACGCTTCTTAAAATCTCCTGATCAGAGGCCTTTCTACTGGACGTAGTTTATCATAATACCCAGGACACGGATGTAGTTTTTAGTCCTAACCAGGACGCCCCATTGGGGTGGTCTGCAGTGGTGTAATCGGTGTATACTGAAGCCCCAGTAAAGAGGGCATCAAGATTTTGGAGAGAATGGAAACAAAAAGGAAACTTATACATGACATCAGGAAGAGGCAGTTGAAATTTCTGGGGCACGTAATGAAGGAGGAGGGCTTGGAAAATTTGACACTCAAAAGGACAGATTGAGAAAAAGACGGACAGAGGAAAGCAGCGTGTAACATGATTGATGGGCTTGAGTAAATGGATGGTAGAACAGGGTTTAGGAGAAATAACCAAAACACAAAACTTATTAAGAGCAACAAACGACAGGAAGATTTGGAGAGCCCTGATCGCCTCCGATCAAAGGGACACGGCACATAAAAGATGAAGACTATCAGATGGAGATTTTTTTTTCCTATTTTTTCACTTGTGTCATTTTTACTGGTTTCATTATTACCTAAATTCGAGACGACCACATTCTACACACTTTCCTTCAAAGCACTACTATAAAGAAACGGAATGTTATATCTTCGGGTGTTTGCCTGACAGAGTTCATAATCGATCTGTGCCAAGCGGCTTTACTCTTCGTACTTTAGCTTCCTTATACTTTTTAATCAAAGCTCGTATAAATAAATTAGCTGAGAATATTAAATGTTCATAAGTTTGATTTAGTTTGTTTGGTTTGGTTTACGGCATATCAACACCTCAATGGGTCATTTAATCCCGACAACATTTTTTTTTCGTGGTAATATTTTTGCTTTGTCAAAAATCTATTTCTGTTACTATTTTTTCTCAAATATGTAAAGCTGTTAATATTATTTTGCCAAAAACATATATAGCCGGTAATGTTATTTTGCCAAAAACGTATAGCCGGTAATACTATTTTTTCAAAAACGTATAGCTGGTAATATCATTTTTTCAAAAACATTATCAGAGGCCTTGCTGTTGGACGTAGTTTATCGTCATACCCAGGACGCGGATGTAGTTTATCGTCTTACCCAGGACGCGGATGTAGTTTATCGTCTTACCCAGGACGCGGATGTAGTTTATCGTCTTACCCTGGACGCAAAGTTTTATTTCTTGTGGAAGGACATTAGAACAAGCCAGAACGTATACTGGAAACAAGTCAAAAAGAAAAAAACATATAACATTTCTTCAAAAACAGATCCGTCATCAAATAGAAGAAAACGAACAAACAGCATCGATCGCTCAAAGATATTTTTTAAAGACGTAAAAGGAAGATATCGCCTTCATAGGGATGCAAAATAAATTCAGTAAACAGACAAAAATAAAAAGGGGTGTAAGACAAGTGTTTGTCTTCTCGCCGGACTTATTCAGCCTATACAGTGAGATGATTCTGTGAGAATTAGAAGTCCTACCAGAATTCATTATTGGCGGCCACAATCTTAACATTAGATACACAGTGTTGATAGCAGACACAGAAAGAAAAATACAAGAACTCTTACAGAAGCTAATGAAGGAAAGCGAGAAGAAAGGATTAAACTTCAATTTCAAGAAGATGGAATGCTTGGTTGTTAGCAAAAGGGACACCCCAACATGCAAGTTACAAATTGGAGATGTCAGAATCAAACAGGTACAACAAACTGAATATCTGGGAATTGTTTTAACAGCGACACTGAAATCTGAAGAGGCATTGGGATAGTCTAAGATGTTTTCCAAAAGCTAAATGCGTAATTTAACAAGATTTTCTTTCTTTTAATAATGAAATATTTACTATAAACAAGAAATTTAAAATCCCCCCTACAAAACATTACATTAGCATTTCTTTAGAAAAAGATCTTTCTTCAAACAGAACTAAACTAGCAAACATCGAGTTCGATCCTTTGAAGCATCGGCCGTTCAAAATCATTTTTATACACTTAAGAGGAAGATGCAACCTATTCTGGCAGCAAACCGCCTTCATACGGATAGAAAATGAATTCAGTAAATACACAAAATAAATAAAGGGGTGTAAAGACAAGGATGGGTCTTCTGGCCGGATTTATTCAGCCTATACAGTGAGATGATTTTGTGAGAATTAGAAGTCCTACCAGGATTTATGACTGGCGACCATAATATTAACAACATTAGATATGCAGGTGACACAGTGTTGATAGCAGACACAGAAAGAAAACTACAAGAACTCTTACAGAAAGTAGTGAAGGAAAGCGAGAAGAAAGGACTAAATATAAACTACAGGAAGACAGTATGCATACTTGTTAGCAAAAGGGCCAGCCCAAAATGCAAATTGGAGATGTCAAAATTAAACAAGTAAACAGCGGTGTCGAACAAAGTTGAGGTTAGAACATTTCGAGAACATGAAACCTAATCTTCCATTTGTTTCATAAACAGAATGACATGCTTTTGTTTTTTTGGTTGTTTTATTTTTCGGCAACTGGCATGCCGAGGGCCGATCTGTCACTGATACGTTCCACTACTTAAAATACCGGTGAATTTAAAGAGAAAATGTGTAATTTAACTAAGTTTTCTTTCTTTCAATAATGGAATATTTACTATAAACAAGAAATTTACCCCCCCCCCCCGCACACACACACAAAAGAAAACATATTACATTAGCATTTCTTCATTTTTGAAGACGTAAGAAGATACAACCTATGCTGGCAGCAAACCGCCTTCATACAGATAGAAAATTAATTCAGTAAATACGCAAAATAAAAAAGTGGTGTAAAGACAAGGATGGGTCTTCTTGCCGGACAAACTTTATAGTGGAGTGATTCTGCATGAATTCGAATTTTTACCAGGATTCATTATTGACGACCACAATCTTAACAACGTATATGCATAGCATAGTGTTGGTAACAGACATA
>OZ038508.1:87895437-87900437 GCA_964036315.1 Acanthosepion esculentum | reverse complement strand
TAACCCTGAAACTGAGCTAATAAGCATTATGAAAGTATACAAATAGGTTTTAATACCAGAAATACTTTATAAAAAATTATTACTAAAAATAAATTTTTGAAAAAAAAATATTACCAGCAATATATAATTGAAAAAAAAATATTACCAGCAATACATTTTTGAAAAAAAATTATTACCAGCAATATATTTTTTATGAAAAAAAATATTACAAAAAATAGATTTTTGAGAAAGCAAAATATTACCAGGAAAAAAAGTTGTTGGCATTAAATAACCCATTGAGGTTGATATGCCGTAAAACAAAACGAACCAAACGAACCAGTCACCTTTGACCTTCAAAAAAGTAAATGCGTTATCTGCTGTCTTCCTAATTCCAGTTCTTTTATTGTTTTCTCGCCTTAACAATATTTGTTTTTTTTTCCTTATATTCTTTCACACACATTACCGCCAACAATTCGGTATACCTAAGGTTTAAATGTATTTTTCATAAAGGAAAAATCCTTTTAGAAGCTTTCCAACCGCTTCAATTGCAAGCTAAAGGATTAAATTTTCTAAAGTAACTAGTCTTAATCTAGTTGCGTGTCTCAACGACTGTTGTGACGCGTCTAGTGTGGTAGTCTGTCGTGGCAGTGCTTGTCGCCTTTCGCTTTCAGTTACCGCCGCTGGCTAGCAGCAATGCGAAAAGGGGAGGCGATTGCGTAAGTCTTCCCCTGCCAGTATATAGCCTCTCCATCAGCAAGCCCTATGTATTGCCTCCTCGTGGCGACACATGGCAACCGAACACCTTGCGGACTTTGGCTAAACTACAGGGGATGGGGGAACAGTTTGGCCCCCTTAACATGCGGCATGCAGGCCCACCGGTGTGTGGACACGCCCTGGTGCCCGTGAACCAAATCCCAGCTATGGGTTAAATAGTTCCACTGCCTTGTGGAAATCTTCGAGAGAAGAGAAAACTAAGGAGTAAACACAAATCCGGAGTGGATCCCCTAAGGCGGATGGACGGCACTCTGTGCTACATTCCGGCAACTCCTGCAGCCGCGCTGGTACCAAACTGTATCGGTTCATCCTCTACTTCGGACTCTACTAGCAAGAACGAGAGGAGGGAACTAGACGTCCGGGCAGCCCTAGTTCTCCATATATCCCGCCCAGGCTCGTAGCGCACTGAGCGCTACTCCATCGTCTCCCGAGACGGACGGATGCCAACGACGACGGTCTCGTCCTGGGCATGACGACAAACTCTATCCGGCAGCAAGGCCTCTGATCGGGAGATTGGAGGTTCTGAGGAGCGTGGAGACACCTCCTCTTAATTGCTGTTGTTCCCAGGTTCACCCCAACGGTGTGGTATCACGTGTTAGTACCTAGTCCTGTGTATTACGATAAACTACATCCAGCAGCAAGGCCTCTGATCGGTCGATTGGAGGTTCTTAATCGCTATTGTTCCCAGGTCAAGCCTGACTAGAGATGCACCAGTTAGGGTCACAGATATGGAGAAACATTGACATCACCAAACAAAATCAAAACACAAAAAACATTTTTTAGTAAAAATACATGCAATACATTTTATATAAAAAATTACTAGCAATACGCATATACTAAGAAATCGTAGCGACTTCAGACAATCAACATACCGAACTTTCATGCAATTAAATCATATAATATCCGACAATTTCTGAACTATTCGAAAATATAACTAAAACTACAAGATAAAACAGACATCATCGCCTCTCATTATGCCGACACAAACAGGTACACCCTATCTATCTATCTATCTATCTATCTCTCTATCTCTCTCTCTCTATCTATCTATCTATCTCAGTCTATTTATAATATATCTATCTCAGTCTATTCATAATCTATCTATCTCAGTCTATTCATAATCTATCTATCTATCTCGGTCTATTCATAATCTATCTATCTATCTATCTATCTATCTGTCTGTCGCAGTCTATTCATATCTATCTATCTATCTATATACATCAGTCTATTCATAATCTATCTCAGTCTATTCATATCTATCTATCTATCTATCTATCTATCTATTTATCTATCTATCTCAGTCTATTCATATCTATCTATCTATCTATCTATCTATCTCAGTCTATTCATATCTATCTATCTATCTATCTATCTATCTATTTCAGTCTATTCATATCTATCTATCTATCTATCTATCTCAGTCTGTTCATATCTATCTATCTATCTATCTATCTATCTATCTATCTATCTATCTATCTATCTCAGTCTATTCATATCTATCTATCTATCGATCTATCTATCTATCTATCTATCTATCTATCTATCTCCAGATCGATAGATCTATGTCTGTTCATATCTATCTCAGTCTGTCTGGGAAAAATGGAGTGGTTAATACTGATAGATAGATAGATAGATAGATAGATAGATAGATAGATAGATAGATAGATAGATAGATAGATAGATACAATCTTGTGCAAATTAAATGAAACAAACCGAATAATTCCGTTATTATTTACTTTTTTTTCGTATTTTCCAATGACACATGACCCACAATGCAGATGTTAATATATCGTATGCCCGCCTTTATTTTTCAGAAGCTCTTTGATGCAATTTAGCATAGAATCCACTAATTTGGAGCAGTCCCCGTTGATTTTGGAGTCTACCGTACCACAATTCTATAATGGCTGTCGCAAACTTCTCTTTCTATCTTACCTACGAGAGTAAACTTTGAGAAGGCTGAAGAATGCATCGACCGAAATGTTATGGCAACTGCAGAATCAACATAAAGAATGGGTTCGAAAGTCCGAACAACGCATAGAATAAGGACTATTCTAATAATTCTAGAAACTATCTTTCCTACGAAAGTAAACGTGAAGAAGGCTGGAGAATGTATCGGCCGAAACGTTGTAGTAACTACAAAAGCAGCTTAAAGTATGAGGTAAAACTTCTGAACATCTCATGCAGCGATGATTCTTCTGTCTTCTGTTTTAATTCTCTTGAAACCTTCTAAAAGTCTGGGTCCTTTGAGGCCTTAAAGACACATGATCGCAACTTTTCTCGGACATACAGCCCTGTGCAAATTAATTTGAAACAAAACGAATAATTCCGTTATTATTTACATTTTTCGTACCTTTCCAATGAAACATGATCCATTGCACATGTTAGTACTTCGTATGTCTATTCCACGGAGTCGTTCCTTGCAGATTGACCACAGATTCTCGATTAGATTTAAATCGGGAGAGTTTCCGGGCCAGTCTATAGTACTTTGATTTGCTCACTGGTAAGGCTTGCCAGTGTGTTCGTGCAGCGTTACAATTTTCGTACGCTTCCTTGGAGTAAATTCCATCGCAGACAAGGATCGTAGGACAAATAATCGACAGTCGAGACAATAGCGGCTGGGTGTAATAAAAGTTTGATGCAAACACGGATGACGCAATATTTTTCAAGGCCAATCAAATTTCACCATACACCCCGAAAATAGATTCATATTACTGCACCCCACTGCAAATGACCTAATCTGAGGAGAAATAGAAATCGATTACACCCTGTCACACCAGTGGATCTAAAACTGCCCATATGGCGAAAGAAAAGAAACTAATGCGGTTTTTTCAGTTAAATTGCACAAGGGTGTATATGCACAAAAGCTGGGTATCATCTACCATGTATTTTTAAGCATATTGCCCCCCTCCAGCAAGAGGGAGTGCCACTTGTTCGCATGGGTTAACATCGAGTGAAAGAGAAAGAAAAAACTGTGTATAGGGTGAATGAGGAAAGGATAAAAGATGAACAAGGTTCAAGACATCAGAAGATGTCGATTGATGTTGCATTTAAATTTTTGAAGATTGCACTTATCAGGAAAGCAAGGAAACGGAAGGGAGTTCCACAGGCGAGAAGTACGAGAAGAGAAGCCGTTGGAGTAGAAGTAGCGGTTATATTTAACTATTTCGACGGTAAAAGGGTGGGACTTAAATGCCAATCTAGTAGCACGTTTGAATTTATGTTTACTTCCAAGCTCGCAAGAAAATTAAATTTCGGCATTAACTGTCCAATAATTACACCCACTTGCATCTTAGTGGCTTTATCGCCTTGTCTGGAGTGAACTACCTCTTCTCAAGACATGTTACTTACAGGGCTGCCCAGTATAATATATTCATTGACATAGTCACGTTTCAAACACTTTGTGCACTGCCTTTTACCTAAAGAATGGGAGTCGGGGAAACTGCAAATCATTCCTTCTTGCATAATTTTCGGCTTAAAACCTGTTCGACTCAATATTTATCTGCTTTAAAGAATTTACGGGAAAACCTGAATGCCAACTTTTATGACGAACAAGAAATATTAATATGTACTATGTCAGAAAAGAATTTAAACCACAATTCTTTTTTAATCCACTGATATACACTACAGCCAAAAGGTTTATTTAATAAATAAATTTAAAAAAACACCTTTAAATGAGGTGTTCTTTTTAATTTTTAAAGTAACAGATACAATTTCTGTAAGTGCATTGCATTTGTTTTTATTTTGACAAGCACGTGACTAAAAAAAATGATCATACAACAGTATCATATTTTGTAAAAAAGCAATAAAACCATTACCAATTACGTCTTACGCCATCCGTGTTTTTAAAAACTGTAAAATAGATTAGATTTTCAAGGCATATTGCAAGTACTTTCGATACAACTTGTTTCATCTTCAGGCATGGATGTTATTTTTCAATTTCAGGTAAAATACCGAGGCGAAAATAAAACTAATACTGGTCGAAAGATTTTAAAAAAATCTAATCCACTTTACAGTTTATATATATATATATATATATATATATATATATATATATATATAATTTCGGTTGAGCTCTTTGGTTTGAGGTGTGAGTTTGTAAACAGTGGCTATTTAAGCTAATATTGCACGACTCTTCGGCAGAATTGAGTCACTGTCAGTCACTGTGTGTTTATCTAAATCTAAAAATAAACACGCTAAAATTCACCTTCATCCCTGACGCAAATTCAGTCGGGTTTCGATCCTACCTA
>OZ038508.1:87877937-87890437 GCA_964036315.1 Acanthosepion esculentum | reverse complement strand
CCTGTCAATGACGACTCATGGCGGCCTTGACGTTTTCTTATTTTTCTAAAGCCTGCTGATTTTATATTTAGTTGTCGTCCATTTCCTTTGCTCGAGAACTCCTTTTCAGATCTACAAAGAACAGGAAGTTGTGGAGAGCCATGATCGTGCATGTACTGAAATGACAAGGCGTTTTTTTAACATTTTGTGATAGTCTTAGCTCGACAACACAGAGTTGGAAGTTGTGGAGAGCCATGTTCGCCCACATCTTGAAGGGACACAGCGATTTATTTATTTTTTTGTACATTTGGTGCTGGTCTATTTCATTATTTCGACAAACATAAGTCAAGATTACAAAGAACAGGAAGTTGTGGAGAGCCATGATCGCCCTCGTCCTGAAGGGACATGGCGATTATTTTTTTTTTTTTTTTTTGTATATTTGGTGATGGTCTATTTCATTATTTCGGCAAAAATAATTCAAGATTACAAAGAACAAGAAGTTGTGGAGAGCCATGATCGTCCACGTCCTGAAGGGACACGGCGATTTTTTTTTGTACATTTGGTGCTGGTCTATTTCATTATTTCGGCAAACATTAGTCAAGGTTACAAAGAAAAGGAAGTTGTGGAGAGCGATGACGCCCACGTCCTGAAGGGTCATGGCGATTAATTTTTGTTTTTGTACATTTGGTGCTGGTCTATTTCGTTATTTCGGCAAACATTAGTCAGGGTTACAAAGAACAGGAAGTTGTGGAGAGCCATGATGGTCCACGTCCTGAAGGGACTCGTCGATTTTTTTTTTTTTTTTTACATTTGGTGCTGGTCTATTTCATTATTTCGGCAAACATTAGTCAAGGTTACAAAGAACAGGAAGTTGTGGAGAGCCATGATCGCCCACGTCCTGAAGGGACACGGCGATTTTTTTTGTACATTTGTTGCTGGTCTTGTTCATTATTTCGGCAAACATTAGTCAAGGTTACAAAGAACAGGAAGTTGTGGAGTGCCGTGATCGCCGACGTCCTGATGAGAAACGATGCATAAAGGAACACTATCTAACAATTATCCCTGAGTCAATCCTCTTTCTATTTAGTTTCTACGTATTTTGACAAGAGCCTGTTAGATGTTTCGGCTGACGGCAGGACGCTTCCGCCGTTGAAGTCAACCTCTAGAAGTTTATAGCCATTTACTTTAAAGTGGTCTTACCGTCCGAGGAAAGGAGATAAATAATTTTCAATGGCCTAATAAATGACCTACCTTATGAAGTAGGTTTGGAGGATTGTCTGCGCTTAAGTCTCGGGTCAAATATTTGTTCCGGAATTAGCTGACCTCGGAGAAAGGATAGCACGTCTTTGTCGTTAAATTATGTGTAGGAATCTGTCCTATTAATATTAAAAGTAATGTCTGGAAATAAATGAGGTTTTTTTTGGGGGGGGGGTTGTAATGCTAAAGAAATGTACTTTCAATATGTATTAGTTTCCCAGGACAAGCTTTCATGAAATCTAATTCGAAAAGCTAACTTGATAACATCAAATCATCAGTAAACGAATCTTGTTATATTATACAAGCATCAGAATTAATTTGCCAAAACGATAGGTTATTTTGGTAGAAACGATTAAGTCGTCTGCAAAATGTCCGATTTTAGAATAAACCTTTCGATTATTATTATAAGCATCGCTTTCCTTATATTATTCGGACTGTTATCCTCATCTTCAGTGCCATATTCAGAACGTTTCAGCCGTTGTACGCTCCGGCCTTCTTCAGGTGATTGGATCTCTGAAATGAGGTATTATGATTACTTGCATTATTTACATTATTCGAATTGTTATCCTCATCTTCATTGCCATATTCACAAAGTTTCTGCCGTTGTACGCTCCGGCCTTCTTCAGGTAATTAGATCTCTGAGATGAGGTATTATGATTACTTGTATTATATATTGTATTCGGATAATTATCCTCATGTTCATTGCCATATTCACAACGCTTTTGCATTTGTACCCGACCTTCTTCAGGTGATCAGAATTTCGAACCGGATCCTTTATTTCGTCCACTGGGGTAGAGTGTTCTAGTTCCACGTGTCATGCCTCTTCTGGATGTCTCAGTTATTTCCCTTTAACTCAATTCTCCAAGTTTTAGTTCATCACTGCTGTGGCCCGGTATTGAACTCACAAGTATTGGGGTCTAGTCACAGGATCTAACCAACGTCTTCATCCACGGAGGACATCTGTGTATGAATTTGTAGGACTTATGAACCTAATGTTTCAGCAATCATTTTACCATATTGCAATTTTTTGTTATTATTATTATTACATTTTTTTTTAACCGGAGCTTATATTGAAATTTTTTGTGGTTATTCATTTTTCTCTTGCACTCCTTATTACTGGTTCCCATATTGTATTCATTTCTATGCTTGGTCGACTCAGGAGATTTTTGTGGCCTAGCATATGTGCTGATTCATTAAGAAGGCCGGAGCGTACAACGGCCGAAATGTTGTGAATAGGGCAATGAAGATGAGGATAACAATCCGAGTTAAGTAAATAATGCAAGTAATCATATTACCTTATCTCAGAGATATAGACAGGTATAATAGTCACGTAAATATTTTACAAGCATTGGAATTATTTTGTCAAAACGTGAGGTTATCTTGGTAGAAATGATTAGATTGTTCAGACAATAATGTCTCTTTTTAGAATACACCTTTTGTGTTCGAATATATTATTATAATATTTGCGCCAAAATATAGTACTCATAATGTTTAAAGTGATCTATTTGTTAATTTTATATCCATCTTTTTCAGAATTCTGTTACGTGATGCAATCTTAATATACACTGTGTGTTATGATCCATTCCCCCATTAATAGATCTGTCCTGAACACATATATTCTGGAGAACTCTGCTGCTATGAAGAGCTACACTAAACATTCGTCTGGGGAGCTAGACACCCACCCGACCCCGTGTATGCTGAGTATACGGGGAAATGTTTTCCCGAGCGTACGCGCTCGGAAAGCCCCTAGTTAAAAACTGGCCTTGTATCACATCCTGCCTTTTGGGGAGGACTTGGATAAATAATGAATTCACTAAACGCTACTCGAAAGCAAATTCGTATTGTCTCAAACAATTCTACGACACACTGGAAAATAGTATTTGGTTATTCAGAAAATAATGTCCGATTTTAGAATATATGTCTTCAACGTTTTTTTTTTATTATTTGGCTGTGGCCCACGGAAGAATTAGCCGTAGATCCACGCAAGGCATGAAACCCAAAAGATTCCGGAAAAATGTAATGGGATTAGTTTAGCTAATAGGCAATTAGCATAAAGAGAGCTATAACTCTAGCTCTCGGGCTACTTTGAGTCAGTGTACATAGAATGTCTACGGCTACTAAGTTTGATCCTCACAACACCCACATGGCATGAAGCGGAAAGAGTTTAATGAACTACTACAGCTACTAAGAATATTGGTCCACTGTGTCGTGCGAGACAATTTTTCTCTCCTTAATGTCTACCATTCATTCATCCTTAGAATATTGCTGCCACATATGGTCCGGTGCCCATGCTATTTACCTTGATAAGATCCAAAAAACAGTCAGCAATATTTTTGGTCCTGATCTGGCAGCACGGTTTCCGGCATTTACTCGCCGCCGAAAGGTTGCCTCTCTGTGCCTTTTTTTTTATAAATACAGCGTGTCCCACAAAAATTGACATCATTTTAAAAACAATTATCTCTACTAAGCCTAGCTCAATGAAATTGCATACTTTAGGTGTTGATCATCATAAGTTTATTATGGAATCGATTTCATAAATGTTCAATATGACACGGCACACGTCATGTCGGTAGTTAAGCTCTTGCCAAACACGCTGTAGTATGTCTCGGGTAACATTATTGTTGGGGCGCACCCACGATCACAACCACAATAGACTGATACTATTATTATAAATAGAACAGTAGTTCTAGAGACTGGGAATAGTGTCGCAGTGTAGTGCAGTGCAGAGTGAGACTTCTGTAGTGATCAGTTACACTTCCGTTTCTCGACCGGAAGATACCGTTGGACTTTATTACTTTTACTTATTGTTACTACTAACCTACGTTCGTTCTACTACTAATCTCTCTGATGTAAATACCTCTCTGAATATACCAGTATTTTTCCCTACGACTGTGTTTGTTCGTTATTACCATATACTCACGTGGAAACACTCAACATCTCAACAATTATCCAGTGCGGAAGTGATTCTCTGTTTGGGTTCATTAATACTATCAGGAAGAGGTGGGGACATAGATGACTCCCTTCCCATATCCCCATAAAAAGAAATCACACGGGAACATGTCCGGTGACTGCGACAGCCATTTCATCAGAAAACTGACTTTATCTCCGCCACGCCAAATCAATCTCTCTGTCAGATTCTCATGGAGATAAGCACGTACTATCTTCTTCCATTAAATACAAAATCTTGATCTGTTTTTATACATACCGTGAAAATTTGAGGTTATTTCAACAAGAATTGTCAAAATTATTGGCCTGCCAAATGATGTCAAATTTTTGCGGACACCCTGTACTTTCATTGTAATTGTTCTAAGTAGCTCTTTGACACAAACATGAATTATACATATGGGAACTAGTTAGGATTTTCATAGAGACAAGAGGTATTATGGTGAATGTTGTAAGAATGTTAAGTAAGAATGTGTTGTTTTGTTGTTAGGAATATTGTGGTATATTTGGGTCAGTGATTGTGATTAGCTAAGTTTAAATTTAAGACGTCCTATTCCCCATTTCTCATTTTGGCCTTGTGCCACATTTTGTATTTTCAAAGATAAAATAATGATTTTCGCTACAGGGTTTAGATTTGTAAATCGTTTTTTATTCCCCCTCCCCCAACAGACAAGAATTGTACATATGGCGACTAGCTAGGACTTCATAGAGACCTTGAGGTATTATGGTGACTGTAGTAAGAATGATAAGAATGTATTGTTTTTGCATAAGGAATAAGGTGGTATGTTTGGGTCAGTAATCGAGGATAGCTAAGTTTAATGATAAAACAGAATAAGATCACCCTTCCCCCATTCGTCGTTTTGGCCTTGTGCCACATTTTTGCTTTATTACTAAATAATAAATATCGCTATTCGCTATGGTCCCTAAAATTCATGAATTTAAGAGCAGTACTAGAGATATCATCAATTTACAGTTGAGCTGGCTAGATGTAGCCGTAAGTTCTATGCTAACAGTTTCTTCTCTCGAGATTAGTCTTTGTGGAACTCCCTTCCGCGTCCATGTTTTCCAGTCAAAATTAATCTGCAAAAATTGAAATGCAATGTCAATCGTTATCTACTGTCCTCCCGGTTATTCTTTTCTCTTCCCGCTCACTAATAATGTTTCTGGTTAGCAAGCTTGTCTCGCTAGAACAATTACGACTGAATAGTGAGTTCGATCCTCACTGGGTGCCCCATACATTCGGCCTTGTGCCACATCTAAGCTACGCTTGGAAAAACACTAGGGCATCTCGAGGCGGTGTAATGGTTAGCAAGCTTGTCTCGCTAGAACAATTACGACTGAGTAGTGAGTTCGATCCTCACTGGGTGCCCCATACTTTCGGCCTTGTGCCACATCTAAGCCACGCTTGGAAAATCACTATTAATGTTTCTGTTCCTAATTCCTCCACGTCCTGTAACCCCTTGTATGTTAGGGGATCCACTGCCTTCCTTGGGGTGATGCCAATTAAAAAATTGCATTCCGACCAAATGCGTCCACAAAATTCATCTCAAAGTTTATCTTTAATTAAACGACTTTTTGTTCTGTATTCCGGCTATAAATAATATTAATTTGTTGGCCGCCAGAAGCCTACACGAAATCCAGCACACAGAATGTTTCGTCATAAAACTGATTTTTATTTTTGCACTTGTATGTTTTGTCCGTAACGGAAAGTGCTGCCTACGCTCGACCGAGTCTGCGGCTTTCTTGAAATTCCCTGGCGTTTTCGCCGTAAGTTATGCACAACGCAGGAAAAAGGCACGAGATTTATTTCCTGTTTCGGTGTCCAGGCATTCAATTCCTGGCACAAGGCGGATATACTTCCACACATGTCTTTCTCATAATTCCTCCATCTTAAATAGAGGATAACTGACGATGAGATTTAACGGGAACAATTTTCGCTCAGTTTCAGAATTTAAAAAAATGTATATATATATATAATGGGCAACGTCCGACGATTATTTTTTAAGACATTTTTATCTTAATACATTATTTTTTATAGATACAAGTATTTAAGTAAATGCTCTGTTTATAATAAACTGTATTAAACAACATTTATCGGCCTGAATGTCCGAGAAATTGCCATAGATAATATGCGTCCTCCGACAGGAATCGAACCTGTATCCTATACGGAACCGTCATATAGCCTGACGTGCCTTTAACCGATTTGACGACAGAGGATCGTTCGGTTGGCAAGGTCGAATTTACTGCCTTTAAACTTCAATCTTCCATGAATCTCTCACGTACATTCATATCTGCTCAAAGCGTATCCAAATATAAACACATGACATCACACATTATGAAATGGACAAAGTCCGACAATTATTTAAAGACATTTTTATGTTTAACGTTCTTTTTATAGATACAAATATTTAAGTAAATGTAAATTTACTTATGCATGAACATCTTTATGTATAAACATAACATGTTTCTTGCTAGACGCAATTATCAGGCCTGACGATTGCGTCTAGCATGAAACAGACTGTCGCCCCTGAGTGTTGACTTCACTGTTCACTTTTATAATTATTTTTACACACTCTCTATCCCATAAATTTAGCATACCATAAAACTATATTTCTTCATATATATATATATATATATATATATATATATATATATATATATATATATATATTTGTACCGGTTGGATGAGAACGAATACAGCATAATTCCAATGTTCGTAGAGCAATATTCTTTATTTTAGGATATTGCATCGAAAACATCTCAAAATCGCTACACAATTGCTGTCGTGTTTCGATGCGCATCCAATGCATCTCATCAGGCAATTGTAAATTAAAGGAGACTGTCCAGCATTTAATCAGATTTAAAAGCAAAATACAGCCTCTTTTTACCAAAAAAGAAAAGTGAGTGGATGGAAGATAATTTCTTAATTTTCGCCCCTAATCTTTATAAACCCCACCCACTTTACTTTTCTACTGTTTTCGTAAAAAGAGGTTGTATTTTGATTTTAAATTTGGTTACATGCTGGAAATCTCCTCAAAGGTAAGACTAGTGAACTGTTATGTAATATCAGTCCTCCTATATGGCAGTAATGCTGGACGATCTCTTCAGAGATGAAGAAGAGACTTCAAGCAAAGAAAAGAGTACTGAACTGTTACGTGATATCTGTCCTCCTATATGGCAGTGAATGCTGGACAATCTCCACAAAGATGAAAAAGACCGGAAGCAACAGATATGTAGTTCTACAGAAGGATGCCCTGGATAGCAGGAACCCTACATTTAAGTAACTACAAAATTTTAAAGAAAATGATAAAATAAAGGACACTTATATTTATCAGGAAGAGAGATTTGAAATCTCTAGATACTTATAAGATGTATTGAAGGCAAGAGTCACCGACGAAAACAATGAATTACCCACTTAGCGGAAGAAATTTTAGGTGTAATAAGAAGAAGACATTCATTACGTCCTTCAAAGTACATGAAATTGTGTAGAGATATTATCGCTTACTTGCTTAGAAATCAAATGTCTTATTAAAGAGAATGTACCAACTGACAAGAACTAAATTTGTATTACATTTCTGATCTGGGAAACCAATTTGTGCACAGTGTGCTTTACCATTAAGCCACAGGAAGCCATCAAAGTAAGAAGTTCAATTATTCTGTTTAATTTATTTGCTTCTAATATTCCGTCTATATTTCTGGGATGAGGTATTATGTACATTATTTATATTATTCGGACTATTGTCCTCATCTTTGTCGCCATATTTATTACAACGTTTCGGCCTTTCAGTATCTGTCTATATTTCTGAGATGAGGCATTATGTACACTATTTACATTATTCGGACTATTGTCCTCATCTTTGTCGCCATATTTATTACGACGTTTTAGCCGTTGTACACTCCGGCCTTCTTCAGGTGGAAGTGAAGGGGTTATCAGAGAAAATACAAAGGATCTGCTGTCCATATAACATCAGGACAACCTTCAAAAGCTTGACGACTCTTCGCAGATATCTCTCCCGAGGAAGACCCCCCCCCATAGAGGAGAACATGACTAAAAACTGTGTGTACGTTATCCCGTGCAGCTGCAGAAAGAAATATAAAGGGGAGACAGGCCGCCCCCTTAACGTAAGCTGTAACACGATGGGAAGTGGAAAAATCAGGCGTTGCTGACCACATATGGAGAGAGAAGTGATCTCACCGCCCTCTGTGGGATCAGGTCGAGATTATAGACAAAGAACACCATTGGAAAATTCGTAAACTTAAGGAATCAGCTCATATGCTAGGGCACAAAAATCTCCTGAGCCGACCAAGCATAGAAATGAATACAGTATGGGAACAAAAACAAAAATTTCAATATGAGTTCTGATAAAAAAACACAAAAAACCAATGATAACAACAAAAATTGCAATATGAGCATTGGTAAAAATATATCCGCTGAAGACGTTAATTTTATAATACCAAGAAATTCATACACAGATGTCCTCAAGGTGATATGGCACAGTGAATAAAGGCGTTAGTTAAATCCACTGACAGCACCGGCCTTCTTCAGGTGGTTAGAATGTCGAACTGAACCCTTTATTTCACTCGCTGGGGTAGACAGTTCTAGTTCCATGTGCCGTGTTTAATGGATGTCAGTTATCTCCTGTAAACTCCCAATCAAGGACACGTGGCACTGTTGATAAAGGCGTTGGTTAGAACCAGTAACAGGCCCCAAATAGTGTGAGTTCAATACCCGGTTAAGGCAGTGGAGAACTTTCAGAGGAAAATCAACAGGAAATAACTGGCATCATTTAAACATGGCACGTGGAACTAGAACAGTCTACCCCAGTAAGCGAAATAAAGTGTTCAGTTCGACATTCCAGCCACCTGAAGAAGGCCGGAGCGTGCAAGAAGGCCGAAACGTTGTAATAAATATGGCGACAAAGATGAAGACTATAGTCCGAATAATGTAAATAAGGTTCTAATATTCTTTTGCTATCTTGTCGGTCCGCTAATGCTGTTTTTTTCCAGGGTTTGCCATCAACATAATTTTAGAGGAAAAGGATATTTATACTTTATATCTTTATAAAGAGACAGTTGAAATGTCTAAAACACATAATGGGGAAAGACGGCTAAGAAAATTCAACACTCACAAGGCATATTCAAGGCAAGAGCGACAGAGGAAACGAACGCATAGCTTACTTGGTGAGCTTGAACAAATGGATGGTGGAACAAGGTTTAGGAGAGATAGCAAAAAGACAAAATTTATTAAAATCTAAAGAGGACCGGAAATTGTGGAGAGCCATGATCGCCTACGTCCTGAAGGGTCATGCCATATAGAAGAAGAAGAATGAGTTTGAGTAAATGGGTGGCAGAACAAGGTTTAGGAGAGATAACAAAAAGACAAAATTTATTAAAAGCTACAAAGGAGAGGAAACTGTGGAGAGCCATGATCCTTGAAGCGAGACAGTACATAGAAGAAGAAGACACTGATGTGTGATTCCATTTTGTAAGGAAAAAAATATTCTCTCTTCAAATCTTAAGGAACTTAATACAGTGTCTCACCTGATTTTTTTTACTTAAAGATTTTTTCGCTTATTGTTTTTGGATCAAACTAATTTTTAAACTTACTAATATAAAGACCCCTTCCCAACCACCTAGTAAAAAAAGTTTACTCACCCTAAGGTATTCTATTGGTAATTATAATTTTGGATATAAATGAGATTTAGGGAAAAACTCCCTGTGCAAAAAATGTGACTCACTTATTTCCTGCAACTAGTAATCAATAGAAACATAACCGAACAGCTTTAAATAAAGAATAATAGAGGTATAATTTATTTATAATAGGTAATATAGTTCGAAATATTTAATAATCTATGGGTCCTCCTTTATTTTGAATAACCTTTTCAACCCTTTCTGGCATTGACTTGATTAGGTTCTGGCAAATCTCATCTCCAAGCATTGAATTCCATTCGGATATGAAATTCACAATCAAATCCTCTTTGTTGCTCAACTGCTTCCTCGAGAGCCTGTACTTTATAATGCTCTATAAGTTTTCTATGGTGTTGAGGTCAGGAGATTGGGGCGGCCATGTCATAACACACACCTGCTTCTCATCAAAGTATTCCTTCATCAATTTTGATTTGTGACAGGGAGCATTATCCTGCATAAAAATGAGCTTGGTGAGGTCGATTTGTACTCTTTCAGCAGAAGGGAGCAGACAAGACTCTAAAATTCTCTCGTACTGCTCGCTCCTGAGGGTCTTTTCAATAGGTTTTAAGAAACCAGTTCCATGAAAAGAAAAGCATCCCCAGAACATTATACTGAACGGATGCTTGACAGGACTTACTGCTAAATTCAAAGAGCTTTCAAAGCTTCTTCTTCGGATTTTAGATCGCTTAACCTTTGAATTTAGCTCAACTTTCGTTTCATCAGAGAAGAGAACATTTAGTAAAAAAATCAGGTGAGTCACTTTTATCGAACAGCACTGTACATCGACTTCGAGAGTTAAATCTGTTGAGATCTTTTTTGTTTTTCATCGTTTCATGCCAAGAACGGCGATAATGCCACTAAGACGCAAGTGGTTGACAGAGAATGAGGTTTGAGATTAAAATAAAGCCAAAGATTTGTTAGGAATTATATGAATGATCCAGTTAAGAAGATTTATGAAATTCATCCGTCACTGCTTATAGTGTAAAAATCTTTTGCTAAGACCCACGCAATTTTTGTAACTGGTTTTCTCCACAATAAAAGGAACTGGTTGTGTGCAACTTTTAAAATTTTAGCATTTTCCATTTTTTTTTCTTTCTTTTTTTTGTCTCGAAATGTAAAACATCTACGCGGATATTTGAGGAAAGTTTAGCATCCTAACGGAAGACCATCCTCGTATAAATAACTATGGCATACCTCAAAATAATCTATAAAATGTAGTGTCCCATTTAACTCTCCTTTACTGGGAAAGGAAATTCTCAAACAATCAAATTACACACTGGAAAAATAGATCTATTCGTTTACGTGCTGTGTCGTTTCAGGACGTGGGCGATTATGGTTATCCACAACTTCCTTTGTCTCGTCACCATCCCTTTTTGTCCTTGACTTGCTCTCCATTCATACCGTAGGTTACGCGAGGTTTCAATTCACCTCTCTGGAATTCGGTAATTCCTCTGAGTGTTAGGTTTTCTAAACCTACTTTCCTCATTATGTGTATCAGTAAAAGGGAATTTTCTTGCTGGCATTTTCCATAAAACTTCTTCGGTTCCCACATGCTATGCCCAGAATATTCTCAGCATGATTCTGTAGAACCGCATTTCTGTCGCTGCAAATCTCTTCATCTGTAAGGAAATTGTCTAACATTAACTACCAAAGTGAGTGTGATACAACTTTATGGCAGTGACTGTTCGACTATTTCCTATCATAGAGGTTTGACACACATTTCTTTGTTTCTAACGCAATATTCCGCTATCTATCTATCTATCTATCTATCTATCTATCTATCTATCTATCTATCTATCTCAGCTTGTTCATATCTATCTCAATCTGTTCGTATCTATCTATAATACTCTATTCATATCTATCTATGAAGATTTCTCAGAGTTAACCTGTAGATAAGACAATCTTTATAAATATAAATGACAATAGGAAAACACTGTTAATTGCTGACGCGTTTCGTCCAATGTGGACTTTCTCAAAGGAAAAAACGAAATGAATTTAATTAAACAAGGAAATTAATCAAAACAAAAGACAGGGTGTTCTTAGCAACTGGAATGTAGGAAACGTTATTTTCATATTATTAACTGAAAAAAAAAACGTATCTATGAACACAAAAGAGACCTTAAAGAACTTAGCTAATGCACTAGTAATACATAGGAATAAATTCAATCATAATTTTGATTTTGGAAATGCTATACTTATAAAGAAAGAAAATAACTCACTCAGAAGGAAAATTCTAGAGAGTGCCGCCATAGAACATTACCCAAATATTAAACTACGCCCAGGCCTTTTCCCTATTTCACCTTTCTTAGCAGAATTATTGCTTTGACAAACAAACATACACAACAATATCGTAAAATTATAAGAAATGGTTAAATCCGCCAACACAGATAATATTCTCCACACGTGACATTAACTGGCGTTATTATATATATATATAAGACATTATTATATATTAATACATTTTTATATTTAACATTCTTTTTTTAGATACAAGTATTTAAGTAAATGCTCTGTTTATAATAAACAGTATTAAGTAACATTTACCGGCCTAATTATCCGAGAAATTTTCATAGAAATTATTTTTCCTCCGACAGGATTCGAACCTGTATCCTATAAGGAACCGTCATATAGCC
>OZ038508.1:87870437-87875437 GCA_964036315.1 Acanthosepion esculentum | reverse complement strand
GTCATCCACAAACAGACTGTTTCGCTGTATCACAGCTCATCAGTGTGTTAGACGTCCGGTTACTTCTAGCTAGGATCGAAACCCGACTGAATTGGCATCAGTCGGGGATTCTAAATTGTGGGTAAATATTTTTATAGCACTTTGAACTGTTACGTGACACATGCGGCGTCTACTCAGGGAGGTGGTAGTATATACGATATACGTAATTATGAGAACAAACACACACACAAGGCATATATATATATATATATATATATATATATATATATATATATATATATATATTTAATTAAGAAATATTTCGAAGAAAAAATTTACATTTGAATTTTCAAGCTATAAACTTAAATTTATTTCTGCAGTTGGTTTATACTGCATCTTCAAACTGGTTTAAATGCATATATATATATATATATATATATATATATATATATATATATATATATATATATATATATATTATAAATTTATTATTTTAAAATATGATTCCATCGCTACACAGGAATTATCATGTTTCAAAAACATTAACTAAAAACTTCAAATTCAGTTATAGAATTAAGTCCCTAGTCTCTTTATTATTATAATATATATATATATATATATATATATATATATATATATATATATATATATATATATATATATATATATATATATACAGGGGTTAGACAAAATAATTGGAACAGGTGCAAATTCCACTTCTATATTTCAAAGACCTATTATATTAAGAACTTTAAATAAAACTTTGTAATTGCAGGTTATATCTATTGTAAATACGTTTATTTATCTAATTTACTCTCTTTGTCTTATTTATTTTTATAATTTAGTAAAATTTAAGCTAAATGCGTGAACTATCTGAGTTCGAAAGGGGGCAAATTCTTGGAGCTCGCATGGCAGGAGCCTCGATCACTAGGGTTGCTGAAATGTTTGGTTTTTCAAGTGCTACCATATCAAGAACTATGACGCAATTCGAGAAACAAGGCAAAACCTCTAGCAACCGTAGCAATTCGGGCCGGAATTGCAAACTTACTGACAGGGATCGATGTGCATTGAAACGCAATGTGGCAAATAATCATCGGGCTACTGCCGCCAAAGTGACTGCTAAGTTGAATAATCATCTGAATAGTCCAGTTTCTACTAAAACTGTTCGTCGTGAGCTCCATAAGTCTGCATATTATGGAAGAGTCGCCATAAGGAAACTTCTTCTCTCCACTCGCAACATTCAGAAGTGGTTGAAGTGGTGCAGAGATCACAATGCCTGGTCTGCAGACCAATGGAAGCAAGTCATATTCTCAGATGTGTTCAATTTTTCTCTTTTCACAACTTCAGGCCCAGTTTATATGTGGAGTCAGCCCAAAGAAGCTTACAACCCTGACTGCCTTCTTCCAACAGTGTTGCATAGAGGTGGATCAGTGATAGTTTGGGCCACCATATCATGGAAATGCCTCGGTGCAATAGTTGCCCTGCATGGTCGAATCAACAGCAAAGATTATCTGAACATTTTGGGAGATCATGTTCATCCAATGGCCCAGAATTTATTCCCTAGTGGTGACTGCATCTTCCAATACGATAATGCTTCAATACATACCATTCGAATAGCTAAGAATTGGTATGAAGAGCATGAAAGTGAGCTAGAACACATGGAGTGACCTCCCCAATCTCCAGATATCAATATTATTGAACATTTGTGGTGCATTTTGGAGCGACAAGTTAGGAGCCGCTATCCTCCATCATCGTGCCTTAAAGAGCTGGAGCAGGCGTTAATGGAAGAATGGCTGAAAATTCCTCTGGATGAAGTCAGGAAGCTGTATGATTCCATTCCTACAAGTATTAAAACTGTATGTGAGGCTAAAGGAGGACCAACTCCATATTAAATAAATTTGCTTTGAATTAAAAAGTGTTTCAAGTATTTTGTCCAACCCCTGTATATATATATAT
The DNA here is from genome assembly GCA_964036315.1 of Acanthosepion esculentum. Taxonomy (NCBI): domain Eukaryota; kingdom Metazoa; phylum Mollusca; class Cephalopoda; order Sepiida; family Sepiidae; genus Acanthosepion; species Acanthosepion esculentum. The sequence continues at coordinate 87,873,502 of OZ038508.1, read as the reverse complement.
ATATATATATATATATATATATATATATATATATATATATAATATAATATATATATAGGTTTATATATATATATATATATATATAGGTTTATATATATATATATATATAAATATATATATATATATATATATATATATATATATATATATATATATATATATATATATATATATATATATGAGTGAGCCGCGGAAGACTGTTTCATGGTGGAACACAATCTTCGGGTCATGGAGATTACATTCAGTCATGAAACAGATTTTGATGGGTCTACGTTTTTACGTACATACGCTCTATCCTTGATATTATGCAGTTTTACCCCTAAATATAAAATAAATTAAAAGTATATTTTATTATAAATAAATAAATTAAAAGTATATTATATATATATACATATATATATATATTTATATGTATATATATACATATACACACACACACACACACATATATATATATATATATATATATATATATATATATATATATATATATATATATATATATATATCTGAAATGGCTAAAATGCCTCTCGTAATCCAGTTTTCAGCCGTAAGGTCGCCCTCATACACATACACACACATCTATATATATGTGTGTGTGTTTGTGTCAGTATATATATATATATATATATATATATATATATATATATATATATATGAAATTCTGTGTCAGTTTTTTCTCATTCTTGTATGCATTGCGTCAAATATCTGCTTAGCTCTTTCTCTTAAAAGCCAGCAATGAGAATAACAAATTGGTTAATTAGTTTTGGGAGCTTGTGTTTGAATAATTATTGCAGCTCGACATTTAGGGACCTGAATTAAATTTCTTTCCTGATGGATGCAAGCTGAACGACGTTTCTATTCCTTAAAACTTCATATATATATATATATATATATATATATATATATATATATATAGCATATATATACAAAAACACAGAAATAAATACTTTCATAAAAAAAACACCCAATTTTGTTTCATTCATTTTATCCAGATATTATATATATATATATATATATATATATATATATATATATATATATATATATATATATGTATATATATATATATATATATATATATATACAAATATATATATATATATATATATATTCATACATGTTTCATTAAATAATATAGATAAGTGTTGTCTATATATTTTATGTAAGTTCTTTTCATATCGTCTGATAAGCTTAATAACATTATCATTAAACAATAAAAGAAAATCACAATATTGATACATATTTTTTAATCCAATCTAAGCTTTCGGCTTACATAAGCCATTATCGAAGATGACAATTACACAATATATTAAGCAATACACGAACAAAAAATTGATGATAGTCTTGTTTGTTTACATGGATGATTTCCAAGCAACGATAAACACGTGCATATAAAACGCTGAAAGCGAAAATCGCACAACAGCTCATGACGTCACACATGACCACGCGAGAGTGAACCCGATGAGTATTGAGTATGGAAAGCCGTTGGTATGAACCAATGACTTCTTTTACGAATTATAGGCATTTAAGGATATTTTTGGAGATTTCATAGTTTAGGTTAGGTTTCAACTGTTTTATGTATATAGCTTCAAGAATTTTTACTTTTTGTTTTCATGTTTAAGTATAGTTGTGTTTTCGACGAGGATTTTCCGGAATTGTGTATGCGGCCAGGCATGTTGTTTTAAATGCCTAAAAATGTTAGAGTTATCATTCAAATGAAGTGTCAAGCATCGTGAAAGCAAGTCTGTGGTGTGACCAACATAGATAATATTTAGTTCGTTGGAGATACATGGATGAATGAAAAAATGCTGCCTAAATACACACAATATATATATATATATATATATATATATATATATATATACATATGTATACATATATATATAATAAAAGGACTTAAACACTCATGGAATATTAGTGTTTAAGTCTTTTTATTATATCCTTACTCTGTCCTAGACATTGAGTTCTACTGGGATTCTATCCTCTTGGAATTATTTTTTATACACATATGTATGTGTACGTATGTATATTTGTTTATATATTTTAGATATATGATTTCATATGTATGTGTATACTTTCCACTAATATTTTCTATCTATCTATCTATGTATGTATGTATGTATCTATCTATCTATCTATATCTATATCTATATATCTATATATATATATATATATATATATATATATATATATATATATATATATATATATACATATATATATATTCATTTCAACTTTTCTTTTAATAACTGCATTGTTTATTTCCCGATTCGAGGGTGGGCTGAAAAGTTCACAGGAAGTTCACTATGAAGGAGTGATGCTATCGCTGTGAAATCTTTTGTTCATTCATTTCAACTGCATTGTTTCTCTCCAGTTAAGCTGATATTTGACTGTTCAAAGACGGCTTCAAATGTAACTAGTAGCGATTTCACTTGGAAAATGGAGAAAATATGTAATCATGATATTATCAAATACCTGCAGGATAAGGGTTTGTCCCCAAGGACACTCAAGCTTACAGGGTTGCTACATTAGAGGATAACACTCCAGCTTCATAAACTGTGTAAAAGTGGGCAGATGAATTTTGGTGGTGAATGGAGTGTCTTCAAGATTACCCATGGCCTGGAGGTTCTGCAGCAGCCACCGTTGAGGAAAATATTGACCATATACACCATGATGGATAACAGTCGATTGGTTACAAATAAAATAGCATATTTCATGAGTGAGTTGAGAATATTCTGCGTAATGCATTTGGTGTGACTAGTTATTTCTGCTCGTTGGGTGCCACGTCTTCTGACACCTGATCAGAAGTGCACCAGTCTGGTCAGATCATGGCAAAATCTGACATTCTTTGAGGCGGATCCAGCTGGTTTCTTTGAAACTTTCCTAACCCAAGATGAGTGTTGGGTTCATCACTTTGAGCCCGACCCTGGGAACCCCTCCTCCTCACCTGCTACAAAGAAAGCCATGATCATTTCATCTGCCGGGAATGTGATGCCTCAATTTCTTTATGCAAAAGGCATTGTGTTTATGGACTATCTTCAAAAGGGCCACACCATCAATGG
>OZ038508.1:87865437-87867937 GCA_964036315.1 Acanthosepion esculentum | reverse complement strand
ATTCAGTGGCGAAACGCGTCTTTGATAAAAAAGAAATTCCCACTTTCTCTCATCGTCTTCATTTTTGTTTTTGATATTATTCATACTCACACACCCACGCACCTATATACATTCTTAAATATAATACACCATTATCAGACGATATGAAAAGAATTTACATAAAATAAATAGACAAAATTATATTATTATTATTTAATGAAACATTATATTATATTATTTAATGAAACATGCATCAAAATATATATATATATATATATATATATATATATATATATATATATATATCAGGTCATCCCATAAGTTCTGTCCGAATTTTGAGACAAGTGACCAAATGTTACATTTAATTACAGATTCAATCAACAATGTATTTTCCATGATTATTTATTACTTCCTTCCATCTTTTAACAAGCTTACTAATTCCATTACTGTAAAATTCTTTTGGCTTTGATTCGAAGAACTCACAAATGTCAGTTTTAACCTCTTCCTGTGTTACAAAAGCTGTTTCTTCCAAATGATTCTGTAAGCTACGAAACAAATGGTAGTCTGAAGGAACAAGCTCGGGAGAATAAGGTGGATGACGAATTTTCTCCCAACCAAGTTCTTCGATCTTTTGTGACGTGATTCTTGCTGTGTGTGGTCGCCATTGTCCTGATGAAACATCACCCGTTTTCGATTCACTAGAGCAGGTCTTTTTTTCCTCAAAGCTTGGTTCAAACGCTCTAATTGCTGACAGTATATTTGAGCATTTATTGTTGCATTAGGTGCTAAGAATTCAAAGTGGATTATTCCTTGGCAATCCCACCAGATTGAAAGAAGAAACTTTTGCCCATGAAGTTCCCTTCTCGGCTGTGGCTGGGGTCCTTCTCCTTTACCAAGCCACTGTCTACGACGCTTAACATTTCGATAAAAGATCCATTTTTCGTCGCCAGTCACAAGTCTATACAAAAAAGGTGAAGCAAGTTGGCGAGAATGGAGAGAAGAGCAGATGTCAACTCGGGATTTGAGGTTGTTTTCAGACAATTCATGAGGCACCCATTTTCCAAGTTTAGGAACTTTTCCATTTGTTGAAGATGACGATGAACAGTTGTATGGTTTGAACTGAGAACCACTGCCAATTCCTCAACTGATAAAGCAAGATTTTCTTCAAGGGCTGCTTTAAGAAGCTTTTCATCAAACCCAACTGGACGTCCAGTTCGATCTTTATCTTCAAGGGTGAAATCTCCACCTCTGAATTTTGCAAACCAATATTCTTTCATTCACACATTCCTCTCCATAAACTGAGTGAATGTTTCTAGCCGCTTCGGCTGCTGATTTTCCTTTCTTGAACTCATAAAGCATTATGTGCCTCAAATGATTCTTGGGTACTTCCATGTTAGCAGGGTTTTAATCAAACAAAATTTAATTTTATTGTTCTCTGAAATAAAATTTGATCAGTTTAAATGCATCTAAACATAAAAATAATGTTCAGCTCCATTAGACATTATAAAATACTCTTTAAATTTCATTCATTTTTTAAAAAATTGTTAAAATTCGGACAGAACTTATGGGATGACCTAATATATATATATATAATGAATAATGAATCCTTAAAGATCCATTTAGTGGTAATAAATTTATTTCATGGGTTAATTCCCAATTATTCAAACCATAAATACATGCAGACTCAAAATTCTCTGTTCTTACACTGAGCTCTCTTTGGATTCATATCTTATCTGATTGGATGGATGAGAATACATTTAATTGAGACCATCAAGAAAGCTATAAAAGAAATCCCTTTTACCCTCCAGATGGTCTGCTAAGGGTGCGTATTTACTGATTATATACTGTTGCTTAGACTTATTATTACAAGGACAGACATTGCTTGTCAGCAACTAGGCAACTTGTTGGACTATTGTTACCAGAGGATGCTGTGCTGTTCTGTAAGAGTTCTATCTTTTCTCTCCTTTCACGTTGAGTTTCAGGTACAACGCTTCTGAGTTGGTAGCTGTCCGAGTTTTCCCCTCCCCCAATCCGTCGGAATAGAAAATCCGACACTTCATGGGGAGAAGCTGAGGGGAACTTCTTCCTTACAAATGGAATAAAGAAAGATATCTGACAAAAACGCTTTATCTAAAAAATTTACATAATTTAATACAATTACGACACCAGCTAATTTCCATATTTTTTTAATGATCGTTCTTGGTACCCACTATTCTCAGGTTTTTAATATTATTGCTGCACAAGTATCTGCCCGCGCTCATTAAAAGAGTTTGTAGTGCTGAAAAGATCTATTTATATAATGCCGATTTCAAAAGGGTCGCAAGATTATCAGGTTCTGTAAACAAGAAGTTTCGTCATTCGGACGGAGGGGGTGGATGGGGGTGGTTAACAAGAGGAAAGCAAAATGGCAGGGTTGTGCACTGACTGACTGAGGAGAAAGAAAATAATAAACTCAATATTTACCAGGAATTTTTTGCCGGCAGATGTAAATTATAATTCTTAGTCGCCATTCTTTAAGACA
>OZ038508.1:87845437-87860437 GCA_964036315.1 Acanthosepion esculentum | reverse complement strand
GGGTTGAAAAGGTTATTCAAAATAAAGGCCGACCCATAAATTATTAATTATTTCGAACTATATTACCTCTCATAAATAAATTATATCTCTATTATTCTTTATTTAAAGCTGTTCGGTTATGTTTCTATTCATTACTAGTTGCAGGAAAATAAGTGTGTCATATTTTTGCACAGAGTTTTTCCCTAAATTTCATTTAGATCCAAAATTATTCTTTCAAAAATTAAATAATTGTCGGATTTTAATGAAACTTTCAGGACTTATTCACAAATGAACGAGATTATTTTAGAAATGTTTTATTTTTTTTTTTGTATTTTTTTTTACATGTGTTACACCCCACTTAAATTTATGAAAACTCAAAAAATTCAACGAGATAATTTTTAATGAATATATTAGTTAAAAGCAGGTCTTGGAGAATTTAAATCATCATTTTTCATTTTATCTTTACAAAACTGGACCCCGTCTTATCGAAAATCTGCCCTGAATCGTAAAATGAAAAACGCAATAAAGATAAGATATTATTTAATTAAAAATGTTTTGAATTGATTTTATGAGTATGATATTTTATATACACTATTGTCTTTTGATTAGAATCAATTATACCGTTTTTAAACCTTATAAAAGTCAGTTTCCATGGTGTAAAGGGTTGCGAATACTTTTATTAAATAAAATTATATTTACTAATAATAAATCGTACAGTAATTTACGGACCCCGTGTATCAAAAAACATTTTTTTTTGTATGCGTATAAAAGTTTGTTTGTTTGTTTGTTTGTTTGGGGTTTTATGGCATATCAACCACTATGGGTTATTTAATGCCAGAACAAGTATTTACTAGATATATCAAAAACGTATAGCTGGCAACATCATTGTTTCAAAAACGTATAGCTGGCAACATCATCGTTTCAGAAACGTACAGCTGGCAACATCATTGTTTCCCATCACATTTTAGGGGTAAGGTGTTAGTATATTTAGTGTAGGGTTTGGGAGGGAAAGTTAATTGTAAGTTGTAGTTGTTTTGGGATGGGTTAGATGTGATGGGGCATGACATGACCAGCCGATTGATCGGATCGACGGCCTTTTGGTTGGATGTAGTTTATCGTCATACCCAGGACGCGGATGTAGTTTATCGTCATACCCAGGACGGCGTATAAAAGTGCCGATTTTTGTAGATACAGATGTTTATACACGACACTCTCAGAAAATATGCGCTGTAACTATAATAAATGTAACGTCAAAGTATATAAAATTTAATAAAAAAAATTACGGAAAATATTTTTCTAAATTTTTAAAATTACTGAACTCACGTTATATTCTTCAATTATTCTTAACGGATAATGCCCCCGTAGAATAAAATTAGATCTGCCATCATGCTGTCAAGATATCAACAGATTAAATAAACAGTTACCGATGTATTAAAAAAAGCATTTCTGTGATACTTTAAACTTAAAGTAAAAAAATATGTTTCAAATCAGATTAATTAGACTTTAAATCAGCTAATGTTTCTCAAATAAAGTTTCAGAAAAGTATATTTTATTTTTGGAAGATTTTTAATAAAGAGAATTACATTGCGATAAACGATGGGTAAAAATTGCGCTGAAATCATTTACCTTAGCAAAAAATAAAACTCTTTTCAATCAATTTAAATTCGTCTTGAAATATAGCTAGGTATTTTGTTTATTGCAAATATTAAATTTCATCTATTAGTTTTTATTAATAAAACTTTTAAGAAAGTATATTTTTCATTAGTTGCAAATATAATAAATTAAAAATGTGTATATATAAGTAATTGATCGAGTCGAGAAGAATCCTTAACAGAATGTAAAAAGCAGTGGACGGCCGTTTCGTCTTATACTTGGGACTCATCTGCAATGCGCATCCACAACCGATAATCGAACACGAATTCGATGAATTACTTAATTATGATTATATCAAATCCACCTAATAATTTCTATCACTTGTATATTCTTGCTTGAATGGGCTTCTAATGCTCTGAATAGAGCGGCTTGTAGATAGAAGACGTGGCTCGTGGGAGTGCAGTCCGGTGGGTTAAGGAAACTTGGATGAGCTGCAGCAAGGAATTTGTGAAGAGTGGCGCTATATTGAGTCTAATGAGTTACCTTTTTGTCGCCGAGGTCCGTTGGTACAGCTGGTATGACGCTTGCGTTTTATCGTAATGGTAGTGGATGCGTAACAGTCGATGAATCACAAACATATGACGAAACGGCCGTCCAGTGTTTTCTGCATTCTGTTGAGGATTCTTCTAGACTCGATGACTTATGAGTGGTTTAAATTCTCCCAATAATTTCTATCACTTATATATATATATATATATATATATATATATAAGTGATAGAAATTATTATTGTCACTGTGTAGCGAAAATCCCATATTTTAAATCAATTAATTTATGATATTAATGCTCTGTAAATTTACATTGAGCACTATTGTGTAAAAATAAAAATATCTATAAGAACACCGGATTTTATATCTTACTGTTCTTTCTTTTTATTTATATATATATATATATATATATATATATATATATGTGTGTGTGTGTGTGTGTGTGTGTGTGTGTGTGTGTGTGTGTGTGTGTGTGTGTGTATTTAGGCAGCAATTCTTCTTTCATGCACATTTCATTGAATACGACAGACAAGGTGCTTTTATTTAGTTTTTTATACAATTTCTCATGCGATCTAATATTTTTTTTTCTTTTCGGATGATGAATTATATAAAAACTGCCCGAATATTCTTTTTATCCGAGCGCTTTCGGCTATACATTTAGCCATTTTCAAGGATTATATTTTGACTGTTAAAATAAGAAATAGTTTGTTGTATATATGTTTTATAAAATGTTTTCATTTTTAAAAACACGGTCAAGATATTATTATCCATGTTCAAAGTTGATATTATTAAGTGTTGGTTTGTTTGTTTTTATTAATAAGGCTTCCGTTATTTTTAGCCTTTTTTTGCATGTAGATGATGCTATTATAATAGTGTTGTCGACAAGTATGTTCCGAACAATATCCGGTAGGTCTCCATGAATATTTAAATACGATCTAATTGAGCTATTGTCAGAAAGGTGTAGAGTGAGTCTGCGTGTCAAACATGTTGTAGTGTGGCCTATATAATTATTTACGAATTTTGATTGATCAGGAATACAATTCCTTAATGGTCATTTAAATTCGTAAATAATATTTGCCCTATTTAATTTTGTTCTAGGAGGTGAATTATTATTTATAACTATAAGGTTAGAGGTTTTAAATTTTTTGTATATATATATATATATATAGAGAGAGAGAGAGAGAGAAAGAGAGAGAGAGATAAATAGATAGATAGATAGATAGATAGATAGATAGATAGATATGCCTATTTTCTATAATACGAGGGTCATTCAATAAATAAGTTGAACTTTTCGGTATAAGGACTTCTAATACAGATAGAAGCTTACTCTTATATTTTTTTTGTTGTTTTACTTCTTTTTCACATGGATTTACTTTCTTTTGCAGATTAAAAAAAAACTTTGAGAGTTTTGGCGATTAACAAAGATGGCCGACCAAGAAGCATGCTCCAGGATTGAACAGCGGTCAGTTATCAAGTTTTTGGTTGCTGAAGGGTGCACACCAGTTGAAATTCATAGGAGAATGTCAACTGTGTATGGTCCACATGATTCAGCCAAAAGATTTCTACAAGTGGGCTAAATTGTTTAAAGAAGGACGGAGCAGTGTTGAGGATGAAGACAGGCCTGGGAGGCCTACAGAGGTGAGGTCTCCTGAGGTGATCGAATCAGTAAATGACCTCATTCAGTCTGACAGAAGGGTGACAGTGGATGACATTGCAAGGACTTTGAGCTTATCTGTTGGGACAAACGCAGGGGTCATCAGTCAGAAGGAGTCATCTTGCATCATGATAACGCATGGCCTCACACAGCAGCCCAAACGGTGCAGACCATCAACGAGCTGGGCTGGGAACTGCTCCCTCATCCCCCTTACAGCCCAGACCTTGCCCCTTTAGACTTTCACCTGTTTGGTCCCTTGAAAGCGTTCACGAGAGGTACGAAGTTTAAAAGTGACGATGAAGTCAAAAGTGTTGTGAGCGACTGGCTGAGACATCAGTTCAAAGATTTTTACGCTGAGGGAATACGGAAGCTTGTGCACAAATGGAAAAAGTGTGTGAGTGCTGGCAGACTACGTTGAAAAAAAAAGTAACCTTCTATCTGTGTTAGAAGTCCTTATACCGAAAAATTCAAATGGAATTAATGTCTTTAATTTAATTCATAATATTAATGCTCTGTAAATTTACATTGAGCACTATTGTGTAAAAATAAAAATATCTATAAGAACACCGGATTATATATCTTACTGTTCTTTCTTTGTATATATATATATATATATATATATATATATATATATATATATATATAGTGTTGTTCGATAAAAGTGACTCACCTGATTTTTTTACTAAAAATATTTTTGTCTATTGTTTTGGGGTTAAAATAATTTTTAATCTTACTAATATAAAGACCCCTTCCCGACCACCTAGGAAAAAAGTTTATTCACCCTAAGGTATTCTATTGATAATTATAAAATTGGATATAAATGAGATTCAGGAAAAAACTTTGTGCAAAAAAAGTGACTCAGGTATCGCATTCTAATGATTAAACTGGTAAATTTAAAGAGCTTTTGACAAAATATTGAAAACTATTTTACAATACACTCAGAACAATATTCTAGAGAATTCTAGAACAATTAAATTTCAGAATATTCTAGAAAGCCTCATACAGTATAAAAACAGCTTGAAATGGCCACTCAAGTCACTAACCAGATGAAAGGGTACAAACATGCATCAGAACCACTTAAGGCATCTATTATTGCCCTCTCAAAAGCAGGCAAGTCTACGAGAGAAATTGCAGAAATTGCTATGAGCTCGCAATCAACTGTCTCTCGAGTGTTTAGGGCACATAATGATGTCACTCCTGCTCCAAGGAAGGAAAAGGAAACAAGGGCACGAAAGAAAAAGATTGATGATAGAACTGTCAGGATAATCAAGAAAGAAGTTGCGAAGAATAGGACTATAACTAGCCAAGAAATTGCAGCCAGTCTAAGCGAAGAGCAAGGTGTTAGTCTTGCCTCTTCAACAGTCCGTCGGTGACTGTGAGAACAAGGCTACAAATCTTGTACACGAAGGTTTAAGCCGCTAATAATCAAAGCCAACAAAGCCAAGAGACTTGAATGGGCTCACTATTACAAGAATTTCACCGTAGAAGACTGGAAGAATGTTCTCTTCTCCGATGAAACGAAAGTTGTGCTAAATTCAAAGGATAAGGTGAGTCACTTTTATCGAACAGCACTATATATATGAAGTTGTAGTCTCTGTCTGTCTGTTTGGTTTTTATCGAACTCCTCCTAGGGTTTTCGAGAGAGATCCCCATAACCATATATATTCTAAAACATCATTACTTAGGTTACTTGGATAAGTATATTTCATTTTGATCAAGGGGCCCCGGGGAGCACAACGTCCCCACTGAAAAGCTTTTTTCCCTTTGATTTAAATTAAATTTTAATTTGAACAAGGGAATGACTCCCATCCAAATTATAGAAGGAGAAATCCAGAAGATAGAGGTCACATTGGCAAGATCAAAATGAAACAATATGGGCGTCAAGTTGAGCAAGAAAACACCAATCAGTGAGTAGTGCCTTACAATACATATTTGTTGCGAGAATTCAATTGTCTTATCAATGTTGGAATCTGCTCATCAATTCATTCAATCAAGTATTGCATCAAATACATATCAAATGGGGTCATATCGAGCTGTATTTGCACCCCCACTGAATATTTTCCCTTTTGATTTAAATTAAATTCAAATTTGAACAAGGGAAAGACTGATATCGAAAATAGAGAAGAAGAAAGCCAGAAGATAGAGGTCACATCGGGAAGATCAAAATGAGATAATATGGACGTTAAGTTGAGCAAGAAATCACCAATCAGTGGGTAGTGCCTTACAATACATATTTGTTGCGACGATTCAATTGTCTTATCAATGTTGAAATCTGGTCATCAATTCATTCAATCAAGTATTGTATTAAATACACATCAAAGAGGTCAAATCAAGCAGTTTTGCACAACCCCCCCCCCAATGAAAATTGTTTTCCCTTTGATTTGACTTAAATTTAAATTTGAACAAGGGAATGACTCATCCAAAATATAGAAGGAGAAAGCCAGAAGATGGAGGTCACATCAACAAGCTCATTGAGTAATGCATCATTTTCCTGTCAAATTTGTTGTATTTAATCTATTGTTCTGAAAATTGAGTTTTATATTCCTTTTTCGTGCTTATTAACACATAAAAACCTAGCATCGTACGGGCATTAGAGTCTAAGAAATGGATAAAAAATATTCAAAATTAAATATAATAAATGCTGATTAATTAAAAAAACAGAGCATTTACTCAAAAATTGTATCCATAAAAAACTTATAAAAACTATATATATATATATATATATATATATATATATATATGTAATTTAAAGAAAAACCGACCCCTTTAAGGCTCCATTGGTTATAATTTATTTCACCAGAGAATTTTATTTTTCTCTGGATCTTCAGACTTCCCTTTCAAAAGGTGAAACGAAAAATGAATTTAAAATTTACACTTTTGACGAGCAGTATTAAGCTTATATAAGGTGACACACACACACACACACACACACACACACACACACACATATATATATATATATATATATATATATATATATATATATATATATAAATATATATATATATACATATATATATATATAGATATAGTCAAAAATCCGTGGGTAAATAATCCAAGTAAATTCGAATAATATAAAATATTAAAACCGATCCACAAATAGTGCTCAATGTATTTATTACAGAGCATGCATAAATAAATTACAAATAAATGAAATTGAAAAATACCCAATTTGGATGGCCATTTCGCTCTGTAAGAGCTCGTCAATACTAAAAAGTTAGATAAAATAAAATAAATTTGGAGTCTATTTTTGAAAACACGACGGAAAAAAGGGAGGAAAAATGTACAAATAGGGGGAAAACATCTAAATGGAGAAAAGAGAAAGACAGAAAGAAAGGAGAAGAAAATAATCTACCCTACTCTACTTTGTTCTTATTTTCTTTTTTCTCTCGAAATGTATAGTTACATGAAATTCAAAATCTTTAAAAGACGTTCCGGTGTAAGCATCTCTTTGGATATTAGTAACTTTTTTCTTTACTTTTTTATTTTGACTAAAACTCTGTTGTTTTTTGTTTTTTTTGTTTATTGTTTTTTTTTGTTTTTTGTTTTTGTTTTGTCCATCATCACTTGCCTTGACAAAGTCGAAACGCGGCGGCAAGAACTAAGTACTATTTTAACGATTGTTTATTTTATTCAATTTGTCTACTCTACAGATATATTCTGAGAACATTCACACACACACACACACACACACACACACACACACACACACACACACATATATATATATATATATATATATATATATATATATATATATATACTGGTTGTAACAGCAAAATTGTCCAAAATCGTTTAAAAGTAAAATTGTACAATTGTTAGATTAAACTTTGAACCGTTGTATCTTAGAAATGATTAAAGATATCTTACTGGAATTCTCCGAAGATTTTACAACACTATTGGACTCTACTTTGAGCAATAAGAATGTATAATTACTCTCCATCCTTAACAGGAGAATCGTGATGAAATCGATCATAAACAAAAATGGCATATTCGTCATTAATTAATCATAGCTAAGGTTTGATGGCTCATGAAATTTTGAAATAAAATTCATATATATATATATATATATATATATATATATATTATTCCTGGATGATTTTCCAACTTATTGAAGATGATCTTAGCCCTCTCTAACCTTCTAACTTTATACCCTGGAGTAACAAGGTGCCTCACACGTTTCACGCACGATTTCATTTTCAAGTCTTTTTTCTCTGCTCTTTGGACTGTCATAGCTGAAACTCCTCTCTCACGTGCCAAACTTCTTATGGATTGAGTTGGATCTTTTCTAATTGATCTCTTTAACTCTAAGTTGAAATGATGACCCCTCTTCCTGTTGTGACTTCCTGATCCAGTTTTCTCTCAAATGTTCCTTCTGTCTTAAACTTGTTCACCGTTCACTTGATGGTTCTTGTATGGATTTTGAAGATGGAAGCCAGAGTATGGATATTGGTACCATTACTGAAGGCCTGAATGATCTTTTTCCTCTCACCATTGCTCAGTTGGAAAGACAGTGGGTCTGACACAAAACGATTTTAACGTTCTCTCTTTCTAGCGGAATAACTGAAAGAGTTTTCGAATGATTCTTATGACAAATGATGTCAAGATGGCAAACCGTCTTATCTGAAAACCTGGAAAAAATGAAACTCAGATTAGTGTTTTTTTAGATATTAAATTTTGCTCTTACACTCGGTATATATATATATATATATATATTGTGTATATTTCGACAGCTATTTTTCATTGATGCATGTTTCATTAAATAATATAGACAAGTTTTGTCTATTTATTTTAAGTAAGTTCCTTTCATATTGTCTGATAAGCTTATTCACATTATCGTTGAAAGACGAAAGGAAATGACCATATTAATACATGTTTAAATCCAATGTAAGCTTTCGGCTTACATAAGCCATTATCCAAGATGACAATTACATTTCGATATATCAAACAATACACGGACGAAACAATAATTATAGTCTGTTTATATTGCATGAAAAATTTCAAAGCTACGACAAAATCGTGTATACGAGACACGGAAGCGAAAATCGCGTTGCAACTCGTGACGTCACACATGACCACGCGAGAGTGAAAACGAGAAGTATTAATGTCTTTAAATAATTGTCGGACTTTGTCCATTTCATTAAGTCTGACGTCATTTGTTTACATTTGATACGCCATGAGCAGATATGAATGTACGTGAAAGATTCATGGAAGATTGAAGTTTATAAGCAGTAAATTCGACCTTGCCAACCGAACGATCCTCAGTGGCCGAATCGGTTTTAAAAGGCACGTCAGGCTATATGACGGTTCCGTATAGGATACAGGTTCGAATCCTGTCTGAGGACGAATATTTTCTCTGAACATTTCTCGGACATTCAGGCCGGTAAATGTTATTTAATACTGTTTATTATAAACAGAGCATTTATTTAAATACTTGTATCTACAAAAAGAATGTTAAACATAAAAATGTCTTTAAATAATTGTCGGACTTTGTCCATTTCATAATATATATATATATATATATATATATATATATATATATATATATATGAGGAAATATAGTATTAAAGTGTGCTATATTTATGGGATAAAGTGCTCAATATCAGAGATAGAGCGTGTGTAAATATAAAAGTGAACATAGAAGTCAACACTTAGAGGTGACAGGCTGTTTCATGCTAGATGCCTGACGATTGCATCTAGCATGAAACGGACTGTCGCCTGTAAGTGTTGAATTCAATGTTCACTTTTATATATATATGTGTGTGTGTGTGTGTGTGTGTGTGTGTGTGTGTGTGTGTGTGCGTGCGCGTGCGCGTGCGCGTATAGGTCGGTATTCAAGGTGGAACTGGTTGCTGTCAGTTTTCAGCATTCCGTGAAACTGTTTTCAAGGAAATGAAATAAATGTTTGCAAGCAAAAGCAGAAAACAAATTTCCCTCCTTCTGCTATCTTATTTTGCATCTGTTTCTTCATCAAAAATAAAATTCTCCTCAGTGCCTTGGGATGTAACAGGGCTGCTATCGGAATGTTAAATTATGATTTTATTCTGTCGTTTAAGTCAACAAGTTGCACCAAACCCTTATCTGGAATAGAAGCCACGCCGTGTCTTTTTTTTTTTTTCTGGTGCAGATTTTAACTTCAAGCTATATTTCCATAAATAAACAACCTTCTTAAAAAAAAAATAAAAATAAAAATTATGCAACATTTGCAATATATATATGCTAGCCTTGCAGATCATGAATTAATCTCTAATACGCCATGTCCCTTCAGGATATAGGTGATCATGGCCCTCCTCAACTTCAAAGCAATATTTGTAATATGTACAAAAGACTTCATTTTACAAGTATATCTTCAGGACGTGGGCGATTATGGACCTCCTTCACGTCCTCCCCTTTCTTGACGAAAACAATATTTGTAAAGCAAGTGAAATGGAACATCACTAAATATACAAAAAAAAATCAAATATGTGCCTTGTCCCTTCAGGCCGTGAATTTTCATGTCTCTCCACATCTTCTATAGAATGCAGTTGAAATGGACCATCACTAAATACACAAAAGTTTATTTCTTTTAAGTGCTACGTCCCTTATGAGTAGTCATGGCTCTCCACAACTTCCTATCCATTGTAGCTCAAAGCAATATTTGTAGAGAAAACGGAACGGACCGTCATTAAATTTCCAAAAAATAAATCTCATATCATCTTAATAACGGCGTGTCCCCTCTCAGATCATGGCTCTCCACAACTTTCAATATTTTTATAACTCTAGTGACTGTAGAATAGTGACAGTAAACCATAACTAAATATACAAAAAATATTTTTGGTATGTAACGTCCTTTCAGTCTGTCGGCGATCATGGCTTCCCACTACTTCCGACTCTTGGCGGTTAAGTAATGTTTGTAGTGGAAGTGAAATGTATAATCACTAAATATACAATATATTTCTTTTATATGCCGTTTTCCTTCAGAACGTAGGTAATTATTGGTGGCCTTGCCCATGTCGTAGTCTCCAGGTTAAGGAAAACTTAGGATAAATATTTAATAATTATGACTTCACCTTCATAAACGATGTACATTTTAATATCATTTGATCTGACGTGCTAAACCATTTAGCTACAGAGAAGCGTCTGGTTAGCAAAGTCCGAATTACTCTCTATAAACACACAATCTTTGACGATTTTTCTCGATCGATCCTATCGTCTCGCGAAACGTACCTTAACGTAAATGTTGACAACATATAATGGAATGGATAGAGTCTGACAATTATTTAATATATTTTCTGTTTATAAGTTATTTTTATAGATATAATTTATTTAAATAAATGCTCTGGATTTTATGCAGATAATTTCAGGTTCTCGATATCGGGAACTACTATACCGACGTTGACAGAGAGACCTGTGAAGAGCCTAGGTAAAACGTTTTATAGCTCCTTAACGGACACTTTATCTATCCGAATGACGATCTCCGAACTGGAAGTATGGCTGGCCAAGGTGGACAAGTCAGGACTTCCGGGCCGTTTCAGGGCGTGGATTTACCAGCACGCGGTGCTCCCTAGAATTCTCTGGCCTTTGTTTATATATGATTTGCCAATGGTATCAGTGGAGGCCATGGAAAGGAGTATTAACGGCTATCTTCGCAGATGGCTGGGACTGCCGAGAGGTCTGAGCAGTGCCGCACTATATGGCAAATCGAATGCACTTCAACTCGCCTTTAAAGGATTGGAGGAGGAATTCGTAGTCTCTAGAACAAGAGGATTCCTACAGTACAGGGACTCTAAGGACCCAAAAGTGGCGGCAGCAGGCATAGAAGTCCGCAATGGAAGGAAATGGAGTGCAGAGAGCGAGCTGGGTATTGCGGAGGAGCGTTTGAGGCAGAAGGCTCTCATGGGGACTGTGGCATCAGGTCATGCAGGCTTGGGCTACATTCCTGGTAACCGAGTCGAGAAGGCTAGAGATAAAGAGAAACGACGACTAATTCAAGATGAAGTACGTGCCAACGTTGAGGAAAAAAGATTATGCAAGATGTTGGGACTAAGCCAGCAGGGTGCATGGACACGATGGGAGAGTTTTTTTACGGCGGAAGATAAATTAGTCGGAGATCTGGCACTCCGACGCGAGTCGCATTAAATTTCTTGTGCAATCCGTGTACGATGTACTACCGAGTCCTGCAAACTTGCATATTTGGGGGATGAGCGAGTCACCATCATGCCCACTCTGTTCCAGGAAAAGTACGCTGAAACATATCTTAAGCGCTTGCCCGAAGGCACTTGATGAAGGGAGGTACCGGTGGAGACATGATCAGGTACTAAAGAAATTAGCCGAGATAGTCGCCACAGCAATAAGCGATTGCAGTTGTAATCCCGAAACGAAGGCGATCTGTTTCATCAAGGCCGGTGAAAAATCTTCCACGGTGCGTAAGTCGTCAACCTGCATGCTCGCATCAGCCCGAGATTGGCAGTTAAGAGTAGACATTGGGAACCAAATGAATATCCCAGTGCAGATAACGACACGTCCCTGCGCCCGGATTTATTGGTCTGGTCGACTGTCTCCATGCAGGTCATAATGCTCGAACTTACGGTACCTTGGGAGGAGAATTTGGAAGAAGCCTTTGAAAGAAAGCTGGAGAAATACCAGGAGCTAGTTGAGAGATGCAGAGCTAACAAATGGCGGACGACCTGCCTCCCAGTTGAAATCGGATGTCGAGGTTTTGCAGGAAGATCTGTATGCAGTGCTCTAAGTCGGCTTGGAGTCAGGGGAATAAAAAAGAGAAAGGCAATCAGGGCCCTATCAGAAGCTGCAGAAAAAGCCTCGAAATGGCTATGGATAAAAAGATCTGTTCCATGGAGCTCTCCGACGGGGATTGGTGGGCGTTGAGGGGCAGTTGGGAAGAAAGGAAAAGAGATACGTAGAGGAATGACCTAAGTCGCTATTTGGGGGAGGGTCCGTTTATTTTTCTTTTTTTTCTTTTTTTCTTTTAAGGGTTTTTTTTTTCACCTTTTTCAACAAAGCCATCTTGGTAGTCCTAACTGATTTTTTTTTCTGCATTCCTATTTGGGAGGGGAGAGAGGAGGGGGTAAAGAAGGAAGGAAGAAATAGAAGTTGTGGGAAAAGAAAGCGAGAAACGTTTCTGATCATAATTCCTATGACCTACGAATGTGTTCAATATTTTTTTTTTTTTTTTGGTTAAGTAACACTTCATATGAAAGGAAACTTTACTTACCTGTTATGTCAAACTGTTCGTTGAAGATGAGGGTCGTTCCGCGTGTTCAACCTAAGATGAAGGGCAAAGACGAGCTCGCCGTCGATTCTTTTTTTGTATCGTCTTAGCTGAGGAGGAAGTGACGTAAGTCGGTGGTGATTGGTCAGCAGTGGCATTTATTTGAGGAGTCCATTTGTTGGGTATTTTTTGTTTGTTTCAGGATCGCCTGCCGGAATAGTACTGTTTCGGTAGGGTCTCTTGGGCGAGCAAGTATGATGTTGGAAGACCCGAAACTTGCCATGACCCCAAGTCATAACATCACTGACGAGGCGATCCTGAGCACTCATCGGAGTGTTTTCATAACAAATTGGTTTTTAATTAAACATTACTAATTACATTTACCGGCCTGAATGTTTGAGAAATTTCATACAAAATATGCGTCCTCCGATAGCAATCGAACCTGTGATCCAAATGGGAACAGTCATTTGATTTGACGTGTTTTTAACTATTCAACCACAGAGGTGTGTCTGGCTAGCAAAATCCGAATTACTGTTTATAAAAACACATGATAATTAAATGTAATACTGATTAATTAAAAAAAAAAACAGAGCATTTACTTAAATAAATAATATTTATAAAAAATATCGTATAAACAGAAAATATATTAAATAACTGCCAGACAATCCATTTCATAATAGTGATTTTCCAAGCGTGGCACAAGGCCGAAAGTATAGGGCACCCAGTGAAGATCGAACTCACTCGTAACTGTTCTAGCGAGACATGCTTGCGAAGCATTACACCGCCTTCAGGTACCCAAACAATTTTGTCATATGTTAAAGTTATACTTCATGAGCATATATGATCGTTCGGAAAATATCGTCGAAGTGACCAGGCTGCTGGGTTAAGGATGCTGTTGTTGAGTCACCATCTTCCTAGATAATCAAACATAAAGTGTTTCTATCGAACCAGTAGTTGTGGGCTTGTGGAGACGTCTGCACGCAAACGCCGATGGCTCTCAAGCAATTTTGTCTATTTAATATGGGAACAGACATTTGATCCGCTCAGATCAAATAACGGTTCCCATTAGAGTTACAGGTTTCATTTCTGTCGAAGAAGCACGTATGTTCTATAAAGTTTCTCGAACATTCTGGCAGGTAACTGTAATTAATACTGATTAATTAAAACGAAGATAGCTTCCAAATAATTTTGTTTACCAAATTTTATTCACAAGGTTCGAGTCAATATGGTTTTCGGGAACTTTTCGTAACGAATTCTAGGATTGACTCTCCAGAATGATATCCCACAAGTCACCTTCTTGATGAGGGGCAAGAGAGAGGGTGGAGGGGGAAGAGATGGGGAAGAGAGGAGGAGAGAGGGGGAAGAGAGAGGGAGAGAAGGGGAAGAGAGCGGGAGGGAGAAAAAGCAAAACGAGTAAAAAAAGCAAAAGTGGTAAAAAAATAGATAGAGTGGAGTGGGGAGAGATAGAGTGGAAGGGGAAGAGAGTGGAGAGGAAGAGGGAGAAGGGAAGAGAGAGAAGGGAAGAGAGAGAGGGAAGAGAGTGAGAAGGGGAAGAGAGAGACAGGGGGGAGAGAGACAGGAGAAGAGAGAGGGGAGGGAGAGAGGGAAGAGGGTGAGAGGGGGAAGAGAGTAGAGGGGAAGAGAGTTGAGGGGGAAGAGAGCGAGGGGAAGAGAGAGAAGGGAAGAGAGAGAGGGAAGAGAGTGAGAAGCGGAAGAGAGAGAGACAGGGGAAAGAGAGAGAGAGACAGGAGAAGAGAGAGGGGAGGGAGAAATGAAAGAGGGTGAGAGGAGGAAGAGAGTAGAGGGGAAGACAGTTGAGGGGGAAGAGAGCGAGGGAAAGAGAGAGAATGGAAGAGAGAGAGGGAAGAGAGTGAGAAGGTGAAGAGAGAGACAGGGGGAAGAGAGAGAGACAGGAGAAGAGAGAGGGGGAAGGGAGAGAGGGAAGAGGTTGAGAAGAGGAATTAAGAGGGAAGAGAGAGGGGAAGAGAGAGAGGAAGAAGGGGTAGAGAGAGAGACGGG
>OZ038508.1:87700437-87840437 GCA_964036315.1 Acanthosepion esculentum | reverse complement strand
TGTTAAAACAAGACGCCTGTGTCATTTCCATGTTTGCGTCATTTGGACGACAATTTAGCCATCGCACCCTGTATATCTGTTCAAATGAGATGTCAGTGTCATTTCCATTTCTGTGTCATTTGGACGACAATTTATCCATCGCACCCTGTATATCTGTTCAAATGAGATGTCGGTGTTATTTCCATTTCTGCGTCATTTGGACGACAAATAAAATAAAGAGTAAATAAAATAAAAATAAAATAAAATACAGATAAACTGAAGGTAAGGATTACGGCAGCATTCATCAAATTAAACAAGGAGACCATCCAGAAGAGTTGCAGGAGATTCCGAAGTCGTCTGGAGGCCGTGGTTGAATCGAATGGCAATTTTATTGAAAAAATTTACTCTTTAGTATTTCAAGATATTTTTGTGTCATTTTGGTAAATATATCTGTTAAAATGAGATGCCTTATCTTTATTTTTCGTCTCATTTAAAGGACAATTTATCCATCGCACCATATATGAAGTGGACACTGACAATTATTTTAATATATTTTTTGTTTATACGTTATTTTTATAGATGCAATTATTTAAGTAAATGTTAGGTAAATGCTCTGTTTATAATAAACAGCATTAATTCGATTTACCCACCAGACTGTCCGAGAAATTTTGTAACGGCAACAGCATTTAATTCCTGAAGACTTCCTGAGGAATATATAGACTCAATGACCAGTATGAGGCAACAGAATTCCTGTAGAGTCCTTGAGGAGTATAGGGTCTCAGATCTCAAGTCCAATAGACTCCACGAACAGCTCACAAGTCCCGTGGACTCCATAAAGAGTTTGGGGCCACAGCTCTCAATTCCTGCAGACTTTCTGAAGAGTGTGAGCCTACGGGTCTCAAGTCTCGTACAAACCTTGAAGAGTATGGGGCCATAGTTCTCAAGTTCTATAGACTCCATGAGGAGTTTGGGGTCACGGATCTCACGTTCCATAGACTCCCTGAGGAGAATGGGCCCACAGCTCTCAATTCCTGTATACTGCCTGAGGAGTATGGGGCCAGAGCTCTCAAGTCCTGTAGGCAACATGAGTAGTACGGAGCAACAGAGCTCAATCCTTGTAGACTCTTTGAGGAGTATGGGGTCACAGATCTCAGCAAACTTGCTTTGAAAATCATGCCATAGCAAGTAGTTTGTTTTATCGGACGGAGTTGCCAGCCGATTTTGAATTATCTTGACTGCCTAAGCACGGCTAAAGAGTTCAGTTTGTTCTACTATTTAACCCGTAGCAGAGGGTGGCGAAGACATGGATTCATAACTTTCCCATGTGAATGCAATGAACTCGATTGGAATTTGTACTCAGTTCTCTAATTTCATATTCCGAGCTGCGTTTTTCACATATTTCAAAATATTTTTTCCAATTACTTCAATCGATGGAATGCTGGGATGGTGACTGCTTTAAAACAACAAAAAACCAATCCCTGACTTTATAATTCTGTGCTCAGTACAATGCTCTATTTTACACAGAACTGTCACATTGTGACAGCATTTTTTAAAAAAATCCTTTTTATTAAAAGGTTTTCAAGTGTGAGTCCAACCATTAACCCTTTGAGCCATGCGTTGCTGAGCAATTTTAACCCTTCTGTCTGATCTCCTGAGTCAAAATTCGCAAATAATTGGTATGCAATGTTTCACGGTAGATATAAACATATTTACAAATGTTTACCCACCGTTCAACTGGTGGCTGGGTATTAAGTCATTTTTCTCTACAACCGGTATAGCGGTGGTCAGGCTTCAAAGGGTTAAGGAGGGAGGACAACAAAAGAACAAGAAATAAGAAGACAGAAGATAACGATTGACATTGCATTTCAATTTTTGAAGATCAAAGGCAATAAAACCACTAGGACGCAAGGGGTTACTGAGTGTTAGAGAATATGAGAAAAACTACTATTAAGGCGAGAGGACCATAAAAGAACAAGAATTAAGAAGACAGATGATAATAATTGGCACTGCATTTAAATTTTTGAAGATCAAAGGCAATAAAGCCACTAGGACGCAAGGGGTTACTGAGTGTTAGACAATATGAGAAAAACTACTATCAAGTAGAGAGGACAATCAAAGAACAAGAATTAAGAAGACAGATGATAACGATTGATAGTACATTTAAATTTTTGAAGATCAAAGGCAATAAAGCCACTAGGACGCAAGGGGTTACTGAGTGTTAGAGAATATGAGAAAAACTACTATTAAGGAGAGAGGACCATAAAAGAACAAGAATTAAGAAGACAGATGATAACGATTGATAGTGCATTTAAATTTTTGAATATCAAAGGCAATAAAGCCACTAGGACGCAAGGGGTTACTGAGTGTTAGAGAATATGAGAAAAACTACTATAAATCTTTGAGCTCTGTGTTCCTGAATAATTTTGACCTGAAAAAATTAACTCCAGAGTCAAAATTCGCATATAATTAGTATGTAATTTTCCACGGTAGGCATAAAAATAGTTACAAGTGTTTACCCACCGTTCAACCGGTGGCTGGGCATTACGTCATTTTTCTCTACCACCGGTAAAGCCATGGTCAGTGCTCAAAGGGTTAATGTAGACCGTACTGAAAATAACACGTTCGGCATTAAATAGTTTTCGATGGAACCCTAAAATTCATACAGGTTCCTTTATAGCCCTATAATAAAATTCGGTTTTTTATTCACTTTTTACAATAATTTTTTATTAAGAGTAGATAGGTTCGCCTATCGCCCGGTTTACACTCCTCCCCAGACTTTTGAAATAGAGGTTTGTCCCTTCTTTTCTGTTCAGGATTGAGTTTCCGGTCCCTTCTGAAGTTTTAGTATTCTCTTTTATTCGTTTGTGACATTATCGCCTCGCTTGAGATGAACTGATTAAAAAAATATTATTTTTGCAGGATTTTATTGATATCTTGGGTTTGTATCTTTTTGCGACATATCAACACCTATATGGGTTATTTAATACCGAAATCTAAATATTTCGTACACATTTTTTTTTAAGATAATAATACTTTTTAGTGATACAATTCTTACTGATTATCCCATAGCAGGGGGGAGAAGAGCTGAAGTCAAACCTTTCTCAAGGGAATTTGCGCTCAAGTGAATATAACAATCCCAACTGGTATTGGAACCCGGCTCTCCGATTAACAATTCCGAGCCATTATCCATTACACCACCCGCACATCCAAGCTTACAATACCTGGTATTGACCAGGCTCGACGTTGCTTAAATTCGGTGTTGCAACGTGTTGTGCTCGTAATTCAAAGGGGGATCAGTTTATTACCTAATAACAATAGAAAACCGACCCCCACAACGTGTTTAGCAATATATATATATATATATATATATATATATATATATATATATATATATATATATATATATATATATATATATATATATATATATATATATATATATATATATATATATATATATATATATATATATATATATATATATATAGTCACTGTGTGTTTATCTAAATCTAAAAATAAACACGCTAAAATTCACCTTCATCCCTGTCGTGCGCCAACGGCTTAGTGGTAGAAGTTTCGGCTGACGCCAATTCAGTCGGGTTTCGATCCTAGCTAGAGGGAACCGGACGTCTAGCCACACTGATGAGCTGCGAAACATTCTCTCTGTGGATGACAAAAATATATATATATCCAAAATAAGTTGTTATTAACACGCGAGGCTTTAAATACATTTTATATTATTATATGATATTTCTACCTGGGGATCAGTTTATTACTTAATAACAACAGAAAACTGACCCCTCACTTTTTGTTCACATAAATACTTGTCCTTACTATTAGGTTTTCTCATGAGAGTCTTTAAATATATTTTTCAATTATTATATTAATATATAGCAATTCAAGTGAGGGATCGGTTTATTACATAATTACAATAGAAAATCAAACCCCGACTTTATGTCCAATATAATTTTATATTAATACCCGCCCTTGCTATTATTATTAGTTTTTTTTTACAAGCGTTTAATTATATTTTTTAATTACTACTATTAATGTGTAGCAATTTAATTGGGGGGTCAGTTTATTACTTGATAACAACATAAGACCGAACCCTCACTTTACTTTCTTAACAATTATACGAAGATCTTCGAAGGTCCCCCAGTTTATATCCGAGAGAATCATAATAATATTTGATTGATTGATTTTTACGGCTTATCAACCTCTTGTGGGTTATTTAAAGCCAGAACATATTTTTAGATTGTAAGAATTTTTTTGTTGATAAAAATGGTTCAGCGATGCATGTCTTACTTATTAGCCCATAGCTGGGGGGAGAAGATGCCTTTCCCAAGGGTATTTGCGTATTTGTGAATATAACGAACCTAACAGGAATTTGAACTCGGCTCTCCGATTAGCTATTCCGAGACATTATCCGTTACACCACCCGCACATCCAATCTTCCCACACCTAGAATTACCAAGTGGTCACCTATCTAGTTCCTGACCAGGTTTGACGTTGCTTAACTTCAATGATCATACGGTAATCAATGTTTCAACCTAGGCCTTTATATTAATACGAGGTTACAGTGTAATAATTCTGGGTTGGGGGATCAATTTATTACTTAATAACAATAGAAAACCGGTCCCCGACTTTCAGATTAGTACTCGTTTGCCTATTGGTATAAAAAATCACATCATAATAGTAGGGTCAGATGGGTACCGTCTGTGAGAAAAAGGACAGCATGACTCAATAGATTTCACCAGAAATTTGGAACGGGTTCTTGTAGGGCTTGGCATTTGCGCTTGAAGTTTCAGAGTGTTAGGGTGTCAATCTGAGGACAGTGTATAGGGTTCGGAAAGAGTTGGATGAGTCTAATGGTGATTACGAAAGTACGGCAGTTCTGAAAACTCACTCTGATTTGTTTTGATGAGAAAAGAACTCGCGAATTTGTTGGCGAGAGCCTCAAACTCAACACGGAGGCCTACATCAAGTGTCTTGAGGACGTAGTGCTGCCCTGTCAAGAGGGTGGCTGCTGGAAGATCCTATTATCTAGCAACTAGACTCTGCACCATACCACAAAAGCAGGATAACCCAGTCATGGCTGTCAGACAATTTCTGTGACCACATCGGTCCTTACATCAGTCTACCTAACTCCCCAGACTGCAAACCCCTTGATTATTATGTGTAGGGCACAGTTGATCGAGAGACCAACAAAATTCCACGTAACATGAACTGAAGGCAAGGATCATGGCAGCATTGACGAACTTAAACAAGGACACCGTTCAGAAGAGTTGCAGGAGATTCCGAAGTCATCGTGGCTGAAGACAATGGCGACAGTATTTCATAAATTTATTCATTAATTCTTTAAAATATTTTTGTTAAAATGAGATGTCAGTGTTATTTTCATTTTTAGGTAATTCAGTCAATTTATCCATCGCTCTCTCTCTCTCTCTCTCTCTCTCTATCTCTCTCTCTCCATATATATATATATATATATATATACATATATATATATATATATATATATATATATATATATGTATGTGTGTGTGTGTGTGTGTGTGTGTATGATTAATACAAATATAAAATTTGTCATTTAGCTTATTGAAGTTATACTCACTTTTGATAGATAACGAATAGACTGATATACACAGCTAGAAAGAGAGAGAGATTGGTGGAGAGATTGATAAGGAATACAGGTAGTTATGAAACAATTTAAATACGTAGATAGATAGATAGATAGATAGATAGATAGATAGATAGATAGATAGATAGATAGATAGATAGATAGATAGATTAGCGGAGAGATTGATAAGGAACAGAGATAGTTATGAAACAATTTAAATACGTAGATAGATAGATAGATAAATAGA
Source organism: Acanthosepion esculentum (assembly GCA_964036315.1). Taxonomy (NCBI): domain Eukaryota; kingdom Metazoa; phylum Mollusca; class Cephalopoda; order Sepiida; family Sepiidae; genus Acanthosepion; species Acanthosepion esculentum. Next base: position 87,834,591 of record OZ038508.1, on the reverse strand, counting down.
TAGATAGATAGATAGATAGATAGATATGGAAAGGACTGAGATAGATAGATAGATAGATAGATAGATAGATAGATAGATAGATAGATTGGCGGAGAGATTGATAAGGAACAGAGATAGTTATGAAACAATTTAAATACGTAGATAGATAGATAGATAGATAGATAGATAGATAGATAGATAGATAGATAGATAGATATGGAAAGGACTGAGATAGATAGATAGATTGATAGATATATAGATAGATAGATATGGAAAGGACTGAGATAGATAGATAGATAGATAGATAGATAGATAGATAGATAGATAGATAGATAGATATGAAAAGGACTGAGATAGATAGATAGATAGATAGATAGATAGATAGATAGATAGATAGATAGATAGATAGACTAATTTAGATTTTATAGATAGATGATAATGAAGAGACAGATTCATGATTTTCTTGCTTAACTCCCCAGACAGCAACCCCCACTTGATTATTATGTGTGGGGCGTAATTGGGCGAGAGAGCAAAAAATATCCTTGTAATACCAAAGATGAACTGAACTGAAGGCAAGGATTATGGCAGGATTCACCAACTTAAAAAAGAAGACTGTCCAGAAGAGTTGCAAGAGATTCCGAAGTCATCTATTTATTTGTCCCAAGGACACATGACCTAGTGGATAAAGACGTTGGTTAGATCCAGTGAAGGGACCGAAAGAGTTGTGAATTCAATACCAGGCCACAGAAGTGATGAACCAAAAACTTGGTATGTTGAGTTAAAGGGAAATAACTGAGGCATCCGGAAGAGGCATGGCACGTGGAACTATAGTATTCTACCCTATTTGACGAAATAAAGGGTTCGGTTCGAAATTCGAATCACCTGAAGAAGGCCGGAGCGTTCAACGGCTGAAACGTTGTGAATATTGCAATGAAGATGAGGATAACAGTCCGAATAATGTAAATAATGTAAGTAATCATAATACCTCATCTCAGAGATCCAATCACATGAAGAAGGCCGGAGCGTACAACGGCCGAAGCGTTGAGAATGTGGCAATGAAGATGAGGTTAACAGTCCGAATAATGTAAATAATGCAAGTAATCATAATACCTCATCTCAGAGATCCAATCACCTGAAGAATGCCGGAGTGTACAACGGCCGAAACCTTGTGAATATGGTAATGAAGATGAGGATAACAGTCCGAATAATGCAAATAATGCAAGTGTAATTAACTTTTACAAGCCTAGACCCTCAAAAGTCTTACGAAAGAAAATTACCTCTCGATAGGAATGAAACCTGAACTTTTTCTTTTATTTAGGAAACTAATAGATGATACATTTATTTTACTCCACTTTGACACTAACCGCCGGCCTTGTGTCTAATTGACACTTTTCATGCTTCAACGACCTTCCTGATCTCCAGTTCTCAACTCGTAATCCATGCTGGTGGCACAGCTATTTATTCATGTCTTGATGTTAAGTCTGAACGGTTTGATGAGGTCAAATTGGCAGCTGATGTCAAAAATCACCTACAATCTATTGTTAACTGGGGCAAGTAGTGGCTTTTTAAGCGGGGCAAGTAATGGATTATTACCTGGGGTAAGTAATGTCATGTTAATTTTAACACGTCCAAAATTAAACCACTCCCATATAATCTTCGTAGAAAACCCATTTGCCTTAAATCAGCATGGCTGATGCTAACCACCAGGAGATTCACTCACTGCACCTTCTGGGACATCAACAACCTTCCTGATATCATCAGTTCTCAACTTGATATTTTTGCTGATGGCACAATCATTTATTAGTCTTAATAGTAAGTATGATCGATTCGATGAGATCAAATTAGCAGCTGATATCAAAAATGCCCTACAATCTGTTGTTAACTCGGGCAAGAAATGCATTGTTAATTTTAACGCCTGCAAAACGAAAGGTTTTTTATATTAGTTTAAACATTTAAAAACTCATTTAGTAAACTATCGGTTTACTAAATGAGTTTTTTTAAATGTTCATGTTATACAAGGCCCAAGAGTACCTCGTGATGGAGGGTTACTGATAGAGTTAGTTGTGAGAGTTGCAGTTGATAAGGATGTGCGCAAAAGATAATGTTTAACCCGAAACGTGAACAGATTAAGATTGTGGTTGTCGGGAAAACACTCACTTGGGAGTCGGTTCCAAAAAAAAGTTTCGAGTAAAATTTCTTTCTCACAAATGAAATACAAAGGGCATGATGATGGCTCACCTTCGTCTACGCGACGTGGTAGATCTTAGATGTGAAGGTCTGAACTGGTGAAACTAAAGAATGTAATTCGTTCGAACGCTTTCCATGGAAAGAGCGATACGGTAGCAAGCGGCCTTTATTGTTTCGTCAGTGAGAAAAAAAAGGGGGTTGCGATATGTGTACTATCTGTTCAATGACCCCCGCAAAAAAACGATATTTAAAATTTTAAATGATTTTAAAAAAATGAATAATCTTTCTTGAAGCTGTTATTTTAGTTTTAATTTCAAGTTAATAAGCTAAATTTAATATTTCTAATAAGCAAAATACTTTGCTGTATTTCAGCCCGAATTTAAATAGATTACAATGAATTGAATTTTTTTTATTATCAGCAAAATCTTGACACATCTATCGACAGCCTGATGTTTGGGAAATTTAATTAAGGAGGATTTAATTGTAATAAAATTGCATGACGACTACAATGTAAATTCCTTCTTTTTGTATATATACGGTGGAGTAATGGATAACGGCTTGGATTGAGGAATCGGAGAGCCGAGTTCGAATTCCACTCGAATCCGTTACATTCACTTACGTGCTAATACCCTTGGGAAAGGTGTGAATCCTCTTCTTCTCCCTCCAGCTATGGGTAAATAACAGGACAGACTGGGTTCTATGGCCTTGGATGGCAACTGGTCTAGGAGGACAACTCTGAATTCAAAACCTGCGGAGGGTCGTTTGGGGACCTTGTGGCACTTAGTGCACCAGGTCTCTGTATTCGGCCCTTCAAAAAGTGTGGATGGTCCTACAGGAAACCACTATAATCAAATCTCATGTGCTGTCGGTTTCCTAGGAACTGATGTGCTTGACCCTCATACGTCGAATTTGACGGGAGAATCGAGTATATATATATATATATATATATATATATATATATATATATATATATATATATATGTAGAGAGAGAGAGAGATTAGCATATTACATCAAAACATGTCAAAATTTCTACATAATTGCAGTCGTGATTCGACGCGTATCAAATGCATCTCATTAGGGCCCAATGATTAGGCGGTTGTAAATTACTGAGAGAACGAATTATTTAGATTTAAAAGCAAAATTTATAAGGTTTGTTGGTTTTACTCAGATCAACCAATCGAATATGTCCTATGTTAAATTTAAACTAAGCCAAGAAGCAAAAATTAAGAAATTATTTTTCATCAGTGGGTCATGACCCCTAGATTGGCAGTCACTGGCAGCAGAGACATTAAACAGGGACGGATTTTAATGGAGACATATACACACTAGACAATGTCAATTTCCTAAGAAAAAATGAGTTGGACTAGTAATTTAACAAAATGCTAAACAAGTTATATACTTTGTGAGTTTCTTACATAAAAAAATATGTATATTTGATAAATAGCTTCTTTAAGAATCCAGTAAATAATTTAAACGTATAAAATTAGTTGGTAAATTAATATGCAAATGCTGACTAAAGATTCTTTATATAAGATGTTAATAACAATCAATACTTACTTAACTGTATTGTTCCTTGTTATTTCCCTGACTTTGAAGCTCCTTGAAAGTCCCCATTTTTGTTATTTGGGTGAATTTGTTATCAATTTTTTTTACTTTTAACTTTTGTTTTTGTGTTCGTTTGTAAATGTCATAATTTTCCAAATGTAAATTTTTCTTTTAATTAAATTGTTTTTAATTAGAATTTTTTATGGTTTGTATTGAGACTGTTATATTATTAATTAAATTATAATATTTAATTATTAATTTATATTATAGTAGGAATAAAATTACAATATTTTATGCTGTGTTTGTTGTATTATGTTATATTATTATTAAAGTCAAAGTAAATATTGGATAAAATGCAGGCACCGACCCATCATTTCATTCTTCTTATTTAATCATTCATTTTGATTATTAAAAGTTAATATTGATAATTTTTCTTCTAGATACAGTCTACAATTCTTATTTATATTATATGGAGTTGCTTTATTATATAATTTCTCGTTTAATTTTAGTAGGTATATTATTTTCTTTTTGGCTCTCTAGATATTTTGATAATGTACTAATCGCGTATATATTTATTCTAAATGACATCTTATGATTATTACATCTGCCTTTAAAAATGGTTTCGGTTGCTCCTTTATAATTTTTTTTTCTTTGCTGATATTATTAGATAAAGTTGCTTTATCTATTATATTATTAGTTAAACATTTATTATTAAGTGGACAGTTTTTTTTTATTTCGAGAAGTACAATTATTATTGCTATTTCGCGGATATGTGTTATTATAATTGCTATTTTTTTAATTTAATACTTGTTATTATATTTATTATTTTCTCCATATCATTCATGTATATATATATATATATATATATATATATATATATATATATATATATATATTTGTGTGTGTGTGTGTGTGTGTGCGCGCGCGTGTGTGTGTGTGTGTGTGTATTTAATGATATATTATTAAAATATTTTACATTGCGACACGGAAATTTCTATGTTTCGGGACTTAAAATTTTTTATCCAGTCATCAGGCCAAGTTCGGTAACTTTGGATGAAAATGATTATGTTCTTCGTCGTATCGATCATTTAAAAAAAAAAGTAACTGTGGATTCTAAATATGTTTATTCTTTCTCTTCATTAATATATATATATATATATATATATATATATATATATATATATATATTTATAAATGAACATAGAAGTCAACACGTAGAGGCAACAGTCTGTTTCATGCTAGATGCAATCGTCAGGCCACGAGTGCTGTTATTTTTCTCGGCTATTTATATATACGGGTGAGTGGTGCATTGTGGGTAGTCTATTTTGGCGGTTATTTTACCGGAAGTAGTTTATTTTTTATGTATTTATTTGGGTTAAATTATTTTGCTTGTTTTTATTTTTTATTTTTATTTTTTTTCTTATCTTATATATTTTTTATCTTTTTTATTTTTATCTTGATCGGTGTTTTTATTAACGTAGTAAAAATGTGTTTACATAGCTTATTTAATAGTTTTGTTTTTGTTTGGGAAGATAATTGAAGCTATTTGTTCAATTTTGGTGTTGATTGTTGTTGACTTCTATGTTCACTTTTATATTTACACACGCTCTGTCTCTGATATTGAGCACTTTATCCCATAAATATAGCACATCTGAAGACTATATTTCTTCATATATATATATATATATATATATGTGTGTGTGTGTGTGTGTGTGTGTGTGTGTGTGTGTGTGTGTGTGTGTGTGTGTGTGTGTGTGTGTGTGTGTGTGTGTGAGTGATATAAATTAAGGGGGATTTGAGATAATTATAATTAAGTAATTCTTCGAGTCTAGAAGAATCCTCAGCAGAATGCAGAAAGCACTGGACGGCCGTTTCGTCCTATATTTGGGACTACATCAGCAGTGCGCATCCACTACCGAGAATTGAAACCCGGACAGACGTGGCTGTGGAGGCACAGTCCTATGGGTAAAAGAGAAACTCGGATGAGTTCCACCACGGAATATGTGATCGACCGGCGCTATATCGAGTCTGATTCGCTACCTCTTCTTCACCGAGGCCCGTTAGAACAGTTGGTATGACATTTGCCTGATAAAGGGTTTCAATTCTCGGTAGTGGATGCGCACTGCAGATGAGTCCCAAATATAGGACGAAACGGCCGTCCAGTGCTTTTTGCATTTTGTTGGGGTTTCTTCTAGACTCGATGAATTACTTAATTATAATATATGTGTATTTAAACAGCAAATTCTCTTTTAGCAACGTCTGATTAAATAAACTACAAACATTATATCTGCTTATTTTTAGCATACTCCTCTCTCTCTCTCCCCCTCTCTCTCTCTCTATCTCTCTCTCTCCCTCCCTCTCTCTCTCTCTCTCTCTCTATATATATATATATATACACACACACACACATACACACACACACACACAAATGCAGCAATCTTAGAAAAATAAAATATTATAAGAGAATGCTAATATTTTATTAACTTTTAAGTACTTTGGTTTTATAGTTTCACTCAAGAAGGCAAAGCGACGCTTGGTGAAGAATTGCTAGAAAATTACCAATAAATTGTAAATTTATTATAGGTGCATCTCTTATTTTCTGATAATGTCATGTATAGACATCCGTATTTACAAAGATCGATAGGTTTCTACGCACAAGAAAAACAAATTCAAAATTATTTTTTAAAATACTGGGGGTCGCTTAATTGTAGTGAGCTTTTCCATTTACGATTATTAAATACGGTTTAAATTTATTAACAAAATCACTTAAGCGCTTCAAATTAAGATAGAACTTTAAAAGATTTAAAACTTTATAAATTATTCTAATTAAAATTTGAAAAAAGAAAACAATTCTTGTAAAAGTTTATTATTAATCAAAAAGACAATACTACGCATAATATAATTAATTCATAAAGCAATTAAAAGGATTTTAATTCAATAATACCTTAGTTTTATTTTTTCATTTTACGATTCAGAGCAGGTTTTCTATAACTAAGAGTTCTGTTTGACTGGAGAAAAAAATTGAGGATTTAAATTCTCCAACGACTTGTTCTTAGAATATATGTATCTATAAATAAAAAGAAAGAACAGTAAGATATATAATCCGGTGTTCTTATTGATATTTTTTTTATGTTTACAAAACAGTGCTCAATGTAAATTTACAGAGCATAAATATTATAAATTAACTGATTTAAAATATGTTTTTTTTCGCTACACAGTAATAACCATGTTTCAAAAACTGAAGCTAAAAACTTTAAATTTAATTATATAATTAAATTAAAAGCATTAGTTCTGTTTCATTTTCAAGCATCAAATTTTTAAAAGGTGCTCAATAAATACAACTCAGCATTTTAATACATGGGGGTTTCGTTTCTATGACTGACTATTTTTTACGGCTTATCAACCTATACCAGGTAATTTAAAACCAGAATACATTATTGGGCTGAAAAAGTTTTTGGGAGGTAACAAATATCTACTGATAAAAATTCTACTAAATAACTTCGGTGATTACACACACACACACACACACACACACACACACACACACACACACACACACACACACACATATATATATTTATATATATATAAAGTAAGAACAGTAAAATATATAATCCAGTGTTCTTATTGATGATTTTTTTTTTAAACAGTTATCAACGTAAATTTACAGAGCATAAATATTATAAATTAACTGATTTAAAATATGTTTTTTTTCGCTACACGGTAATAACCATGTTTCAAAAACTGAAGCTAAAAACTTCAAATTTAATTATATAATTAAATTAAAAGCATTAGTTCCGTTTCATCTTCAAGCGAATATTGAAATAACTTATTTTTAAATTTACTGAGTTTTAAACACATATAAATTCATAATTTCCTGTTTCCAAGGACACAAAGAAATCCAATCATTTAGACAGGGGCGGTAGCGTGTTCATTTTTATTAGCTATTGTTGTATCAGTTATGAGTTAAAGATTAAGATTATGGGTGTGAGTGTGGTGAATGGGTGTAACAGATGTAAAAAACCGAAACAATTGAAACCGTGTGCCGAGCCAGGAAATTTTCCTCCCCGGAATCGATCCTCCAAATCTATAAATCGACCATTCGCCCTTGCATGGAGTATTGCTGCCATATATGGTCTGGAGCCCCTGTTGTTTGCCTCAGGGTTCTTGATAAGATCCAGAGACGGATATGCAATGTAATTGGCCCTGATCTGTCATCTCGTCTGCAGTCGCTCTCTCACAGACGCGCCGTTGCCTCGCTCTGTCTTTTTTACAAATACTTTCACGGTAATTGCTCCGAGGAGCTGCTTTCGCTGGTTCCTAGGCCTCATGAATTTAAATGTCCTACGAGGCTGCCATCCCGTTCCCACCCCTTCACTGTTGAAACTGTTAGATGTAGACGTCTCTTTTACTCCAATAGCTTCATGTCTCGCACATCTCGCCTGTGGAACTCCCTTCCTTATTCCTGTTTCCCTGACAAATACAATCTCCAACTATTTAAGTGTAACGTCAATCGACATCTCCAGTTGCCTTGATCTATCCACTTCCCTTCTCCACATCCTTTCACCTTTCATTCCTATCTGCTCTTGCTCCAAATCTTCTGTAACCCCCTTGCCTTGATCGATCCACTATCTTTCTCCACATCCTCTCCTTTACAACTCCTATCTGCTCTTCCTCCAAACCTTCTGTAACCCCTTGCGTGCTAGTGGCCTCAAGCCTTGCTTGGGGTGATAAGCTTTAAAAAATATATATATATATTCATCCATTTTTTTTTTTAATAAGTTCTGGAAGTTTCATTAAAATTTGTAAGAAATTCCCAATCAATGTATTTTTCTCAAAAAAAAAAAAAAATCACTCAACGTTATAGACATCAGAAAAGCAAGATTTTTAACCAAAATTCTCAAGATTCTAAAATGGAGACGATAAATTACATCCGTGTCCTGGGTCTGACGATAAACTACATCCGGCAGCAAGGTCTCTAATCAGCAGGTTTTGAAGAACGCGGAACCACCTCTTAATTGCTGGTGTTTCCAGGTCTACTCCGGGTGGTAGCACCTGTTAAGGTCCCAGCTATGAGCAAATAGTTACCCCCCACCCAACCAAAAGGGGTCAAACATCATGAAAGTATAAAAATAGGTTTTAATACCAGCAATATATTTTTTGAAAAAATTATTAGCAGCAATACATATTTGAAAAATAAAAATATTACCAGCAATAAAAATCTTGTCGGCATTAAATAACTCATTCAGGTTGATATACCGTAAAATAAAACAAACGAAACCCAAGCATCTAAATATTTGGTGGTACGTACTTTTAAGGTACGTGTTTTTTGTATCACTTATAAACTTCTAATAACTTATTGAGTTTTTAGTAATCTTCTAAATTTGTATACTGGGCGTTTGTCAAGATTTCACTGTCTGTATTTTGAGTCTTGAGAAATTTTCAACATGACAATCTTCCTATTTTTTTCCTCAAGATCTCCTTAAAGAGCCCTCTTTTATCTTTTCCATGTGTTTCCATGATCAACACACAGCAGTTATCTGATAACGATCCTCACTGAGTGCCCCATACTTTCGGCCTTGTGCCACATCTAAGCTAGTCTTAGAAGCTCTTAGAGCATTATACTCACCCGACGTGGTGTAATGGTTAACAAGTTCGTCTCGCGACATCAATTACGACTGAGTAGCGAGGTCGATCCTCACAGGGTGCTCCATGCTTTCGACCTTGTACAATATTTTAGATACGCTTAGAGAATCACCATATCAGTTACCGTAGAACCTCGCATCCTGGGCATCAACACTGAAGCTGTATAAATATCTCTTCGTAACGCTGACGAGTGAAAAAGCTATGATGAAAGGGAGATAACTCGTGTAAAACAAAACGAAATACTTATTTGTAGTTGATAAATGTTAGAAAGTTTTTATTTATTCATTTTTTATATTTTTAGGGAGATTTCTCCTCGGGACGTAAGCGATCATGGCTCTCCCCACGTTCCTTTTTTTTCAATATTTGTGAATTACCACGATTTTCCAGGCAAAGGTCGTGGGAAGGATTCCCATTGGCTTCTCCACGGCTGTTGAAATAGAGTGGAGTTTTACGTAGACAAGTTGGCATCCAAGGCTAAAGAACCCCTTCTACCTGGCTATTTTAGCCCGAATAACGATTATTAATGTGCCGTAAAAAATGTTTACATTAGTACGATGAGCAAGAAGACAAGTTAATTTTTTTGTTGTCGTTTAATGCCATTTTACTCACGGACGTAGATGGTAATGGCCCTCCACAGCCACCTTCGCTACGGCTGTGAGTTCTCTCTCGTACGTTAGTTGCTACCTAAGCTCCTACCAGAACAGCCTACGATTTAACCTTTAGTGCTTACTAATGGTCAAAGGACGTGGTGTATTAGTAAGCTTGTCTCGCTAGATCAATTACGACTGAGTGGTGAGTTCAATCCTCTCTGAGTCCTCCACTCTTTCGGCTTTGTGCACCTAATGAGGAAAGAGGGCTTGAAAAATCTGATACCCACAAGGACTGATTGAAGGCATGACGGACAGATGAAAACCACGCATAACATACTTAGAGAGCTTGAATGAGTTGATGTCGGAACGATGTTTAGGAGAAAATAACAAAAAGACAAAATTTAAGAGCTATGAAGTACAGGAAATTGTGGAGAGCCACGATCACGTATGCCCTGAAGGGACATGGCGCATGAAGAAGTTAGAGAAAAGGGAAACGAAAAGGACGCTTATAATGAACATCAGGAAGAGGTAGCTGAAATCTCTAGGGAAAATAATGAGGAAAGAGGGCTTGGAAAATCTGATACTCACAGGACAGATTGAAGGCAAGAGGAAATCAACGCATAACCTACCTAGCGAGCTTGAGTAAACTGATGGTGGAACAAATTTTAGGAGAGATAACAAAAAGACAAATTTTACTAAGTGCTACGAAAGACAGGACGCTGTGGAGAGCTGCGATCGCTCACGGCATGAAGGGACACGGTACATAGAAGAAGAAGAAGAAGAAGAAGAAGAAGAAGAAGAAGAAGAAGAAGAAGAATGTGCTTGAGAAAATGAATGACGGAACGAGGTTTAGGTGAGATAAAAAAGACAAAATTTATTAGAAACTACAAAGGACAGGAAATTGTGGAGAGCCATGATCGCCAACGTTGTGAAGAGACAAGGCACGTAGAAAAGAAGAATGAGCTTGTATACATTGATTGCAGAGCACGGTTTAGGAGAGATAACAAAATGACAAAATTTATTAAGATCTACAAAGGACGAGAAATTGTGGAGAGCCATGAACGTCAACGGCCTGAAGGAACACAGCACATAGAAGAAGAATGAGCTTGTGCAAATGGGATGGCAGGACAAGATTTAGGAGAGCTACCATAAAGACCAAATTTATTAATAGCTACAAAATACAGGAAATTGTGGAGAGCCATGATCGCCTACATCCTGAAAGGACACAGCACATAGAAGAAGAATGAGCTTGAGTAAATGAATGGGGGAAGAAGGCTTAGGAGAAGACAAAATTTATTAAGAGCTACAAAGGACAGGAAATTGGGGAGAGCCTTGAACGTCAACGGCTTGAAGAGAAACAGCATATAGAAAAACGTACTTGAGTAAATGAATCTCGGAACAAAGTTTAGGAGAGATAACAAAAAGACAAAATTTATTAAGATCTACAAAGGACGGGAAATTGTGGAGAGCCATGATCGGCCACATTCTGAAGGGACACAACACATAGAAGAAGAAGAAGAAGAAGAAGAATGAGCTTGAGTAAATGGGTGGCAGAACAAGGTTTAGGAGAGATAACAAAAAGACAAAATTTATTAAGAACTACAAAGGAGAGGAAATTGTGGAGAGCCATGATCGTCAACGTCCTGAAGAGACACGACCCATAAAAGAAAGAATGACCAGCTGTCTTTCTACGATAGGAAACGCAACGGAAGGTGTCTCATCAATTAATGGCTGTTATTGTTTTAAAATGGAACAGACTTTTAAGTGGGCGACACTTCAGCGCTCCTCTCAGTTTTGTCTCTGATCTCAGATTCCATTGAATAGAATTCGTAAAATTTCGAAGTAAGCGGCAAAAAAAAAAAAAAAAAAATTAAAAATGGCCTCTTCAATTGTCACAGTGTTATCGGCTAGATGAACGTCGGCGTGAGAAAATTCTCGAACAAAATTTACTCACCAGAAATACTTCAAGCATACTTCGACATTTTTCGGAGAGCACATATTTTTTTTCGGAAACCCGTTGGATCTAACGCATAGTTTCCCCGAACCAGCCGAACACAGGTTCGATCCCATCCGGAGAGCACATATTTTTTCTTTAATAAGTTTTTTCTCGAATATTCCGGTCGGTAGACGAGAATTAATAAATATACTCTTTAATAAATAAACGGGGCGTCTACTCAAATTAGAGTAACCACTAAAAATAACTAAAAATATCTTGAGAGCGCATATTTTTCTTTGATAAGACTTCTCGAACATCCAGGCCGGTAGACAAAAATAAATCAATATACTGTTTAATAAATAAACGGGGCGTCTACTCAAACACGGGTAACTATCAAAAATAAAGTTTAAGTAATAGAATATACATACACACATACATACACAGACACACACAAACACACATATATATAAATATATATTTTGAGCTGTGATACAGCGAAACAGTCTGACTGTGGATGACAATAATATTGGCTCCTGAAAAATTAATTTCGGTTGTGCTCTGTGGGAATGAAGCGTGTGTTTATAAGCAGTGACTATTAAAGCTAATATAGAAAGACTCTTCGGCAGAATTGAGTCACTGTAGACAAAAATAAATGAATATACCGTCTAGCCACTGTGTGTTAATCTAAATCTAAAAATAAATACGCTAAAATTCACCTTCATCCCTGCAGTGCGCCGACGGCTTAGTAGTAGAATTTCCGACTGACGCCAATTCAGTCGGGTTTCGATCCTAGCTAGAGGCAACCGGACGTCTAGCCACACTGATGAGCTGTGATACAGCGAAACAGTCTGTGGATGACAATAATATATATATATATATATATATATATATATATATATATATATATATATATATATATATATATATATGTATGTAATTAGTCACAGTGATTATAATTAACGTATGATGTAAAATATCGCTCAGAAGCTTCATTATTATTACGGTGGGGTAATGGATAGCGGTTCGGAATAAGGAGCCGAGTTCGAATTCCAGTCGAATCTATTACACTCACGTGCTAATACTCTTGGGAAAGGTATGTATCCTCTTCTTCTCCCTTTTCCTATGAGTAAATAACAAGACTGGTTTCTATAGCCTTGGATGGCAACTGGTCAACCGCGAAAAGAAATGGCAACCGACTACGGGAAAAAACATCTGCCTCGTCAGCCATGTATCGAAAACCTTAGCGTTATATATATACGTATAATTATTTTAAAAAAAATATGATTCCATCGCGACACAGAAATATTTGTGAAAAGACAAAACAAAAACAGACTATCATTATTGTTTTGTCCGTGTATTGTTTAATATATTGTAATGTAATTGTCATCTTTGATAATGGCTTATGTAAGCCGAACGCTTAGATAGGATTAAAAAATATGCATCAATATTGTGATTTTCTTTCTTCTTTAAATGACAATACATATATATATATATATATATATATATATATATATATATATATATATATATATATATATATATATATATATATATATATATATATATATATATATATATACCTGGTTCATTAGGATTTATTTATAACTTTTGCTCTACTTAGTGTATTGAGCACTCTTCGTTTTAACTTATTACTCGTTGTTTTTTTTTCTTTTGTACCAGAGGTTTAAGGTACTGGACGATTTCTTTTGCTCTGTTTGTAGGTTTCTGGAACTTTCTTTTTCTTTCCATTTTATCTATTGTGCTATCCAGGTTTTTTCACCCACCGAGTTTAAATAGATTTACATTATATATATATATATATATATATATATATATATATATATATATATATATATATATATATAAATAAGAACAGTAAAATATATAATCCAGTGTTCTTATTGATGTTTTTTTATTAAACAGTTATCAACATAAATTTACAGAGCATAAATATTATAAATTAACTGATTTAAATGTACATGGTGTCCATAAAGTTCGTGTGCACTTTAAAAAATTATAACTTTATTTCTATTTGAGATAAAAATAATCTGTAAAAAATGCTATAAAGTTTAATGTACCTAGTTTTAAGTATAGCTAAAATAACTAATGTGATTACAGGCATTACTGTAAATCAGTTGGCAAATGTTTTCCGTTAACTGCAAAATCGTATTACCCTTTGTATTGCTAATGATGGAGGACATGTGGAAACTTAAATAAAATTTCAATAAAACCTTAAAAAATATAGATTTACTTCTTTCTAATCCTTTTTACAAATTATTTCTATCGCAAATACAAATAAAGTTATAAATTTTTTAAAGTGCACACGAACTTTATGGACACCCTGCATATATATATATATATATATATATATATATATATATATATATATATATATATATATATATATATATATATATTATATATATATATATATAATGTGTCCATAAAGTCTCTACGATTTAAAAGAATTATTACAAGAGCAAATGAACAAATACGTTGAAATTGTTACAAAATAAAGTGTAGATATTGAAGGGTTTTTATAAACTAATTTAATCCGCCCCCTCCTCTATATGGGCACCATTAGTTGCATGAAGCACATCAAGGCAGTACTCGATTCCTTTTCATGTTGTCTGTAGCAGAGTCTCATTAATGGCAGCCATTAATTCATTGATCTTTTGCTTTAGATCAGTGATGTCCCATGTCATTGTTCAACACACGATATCTTTTACATAACCTCATAGAAAGAAGTCCGGTGGAGAGATATCTTTGTAATGTTTTTGTTTTTATTAAATTGTAAAGAGACCTTTACTGACTGTGATATCAGCGTATTTAATTGAATCTCCAGACACTTAAGTGGTGAAAATTTGGCGACCAACTTTTATTTATTTTTTCGTCAAACGGTCTTATCACTTTTATTCCGGAAACACATTTTGAAACAGTGAAGTTTTCTTTATTTTCTACCCTTTTGTCTTACGTGATCGCCTTCCAAGGTCTTATGGGTTTCTTTTCTTTCCACCATACTATCTATTTCTCAGAACACCCCCCATATATATATACTAGCAGCATGGCCCGGCGTTGCCCGTGCTTGATTCAAAAATCGTACAACTCATACAGCAATCGCTATCACTTGACTTAAAATATTTTTGCCCTTCCTTGCCTTTAAAGGAGTGCCCTTTGCCGTGCTGATGTTGCTACATGCCTTACTTCTTGCCTATCTCACACTGCCAATATTTTCTAAGCTCTATACTAAACATTAAATCTGTTACGAAAAAAGAACTAAACAAAATGAACACAAAACGATCAGCTTTAAAAAAAGGACTCGTAACTGGAAAAACCGAATGAAAAAAGAATGTTAACAACAAATACTTTTTCACACCCAACTCACGTTGAGTTTAAGCAAGCGAATGAGCCAATTGGAGTAAAGTGCCATGCAGATTTAAATTTTTCCCACTTGTGACGAATGCAGCTATCGATTTATTTTGCATGCTAGCGTGCTGGTTAACATTCAAGTCAGTCAGCTGTTGGCTCTCACGCTGGCCAATAGACTCTTCCTACCTATTCGTGGCAGCCAGCTATAGGCTCTCACTCTGGCCCGTAGAAAATGGCTGCAAACTACATGAAATCTGCCATAGAAGCATGAAAAAAATCGATTATTTCCACTATCGATGGGAGTTGGGAAATGCAAAGTCGGTCTTGGCCTTTTTGCTAACTTGGAGCATGGGCATGTAAATGTTGGTGCAAATCCGTCGAAAATTGCGGCCGTGCATTCGTTACACAGACCCACACACACATCCTGCCTTATATATATATATATATATATATATATATATATATATATATATATATATATATATATATATATGATAGAAATTGTTAGGAGGATTTGGTAATTATAATTAAGCAATTCATTGAGTCTGAAAGGATAACTTAATTATAATTATCAAATCCTCCTAACAATTTCTATCATGTGTATATCATTACTTGATCCGGCTTCTAATGCTTCAGTTTGAGCGGCTTCGGGATAGCAGTCGTGGCTCCGGGGGGCACAGTCCTATGCTTACAGAGAATTTCAGTTGAGTCTGATTTGCTATCTATTCGTCACCGAGGCCCGTTGGTATGACGTTTGCTTGATAACTCAACTGTCAGGGTTTCAATTCTCGGTAGTGGATGCGCACTGCTGATGAGTCTCAAATATAAGACGAAACGGCCGTCTAGTGAGGTTTCTTTCAGACTCAATGAATTATATATATATATATATGCATACAGTAGCGGCCATAATGTAAGGAACGGAAACAACAAAGTCATAAATATGTGTATTACTTAAAAAGTAATGCATGATTAGCAATGAAATTTTCACCGAATAAAGATTAGGGTGTAATGCATAAATGTTATACAAAGTTACAAAAATTTATATAATAGTTTTTTTTTAAATAAAGATTAAATGGAACAAAGGAAATAAGCTACTGGACAAAAGTTAAGGAACGATGTTAATAATTTGCATAAACTTTTAATTTACATTGTTCTTCATAACAGGTGAATTCTTAAATAATATTGGTTCTTTGTAAATTGGATCTTGGAGGTGAATTGTTTTTGAAGATAAGGTTAGCTGTTTTGAATTTTTTATAGTGGATAATTAATAAAATTTTCTTGTTCTTGTGAATTTCTGTACGTTTCTAAGTGAAAATTCACCATGCTTGTCGTCGGACATACAAAATATTCGGACTATTTTTACACAACTTTATGTCTAGAAAGGTTCAGTTTGGTTTGGTTTGTTTTACGGCATATCAACCTCAATGGGTTACTTAATGTTAGCAAGATTTTTATTTCTGGTAATATATTTTTGCCCAAAAGTGTATTGCTGGTAATATTTGCTTTATTCAAAAGTGTATTACTGACAATATTTTTTTTTCAAAAATGTATTGCTGGTAATACTATTTTTCAAAAATGTATTGGTGATAATGATTTTTCAAAACCGTATTGCTGGCAATAATTTTTCCAAAAAGGTATTGCTGGTATTAAAACCTATTTTTATACTTTCATAGTGTTTTGAGCCCTTTTGAAGGGGTAACTATTTGCCCATAGCTGGGACTCTGGCAGGTGCTATCACCCCGATTCAGGGCGGACCTGGGATCACCAGCAATTAAGATGTAGTTCCATGCTCCTCAGAACCTCCTGTTCAAAACAGTTGCAGTTTATCGTCTTACCCTGGACGCGGATGTAGTTTCTCGTCAATTCCAGTAGGAGCACTTGGACGTCTAAATGGTTAGGAAGCGTGTCTTGTAGTGGGTTTGTATTTGGTTTTTCATCCCGTATCAGAAGATAGTAACGTCGTTAGACCACAATAAATAACACAAAAGCTTGGCTGGAAAATTAAGGGACAATTTTATTGACGCACGTGTAGGGTACAAAACTCTGAGAGAGTAGTCGACCTGAGGTCGACATGACATTGACAGTGACTGAATCTCCTTTTCTTAGGACCGCTGCAAAACATGTTTGAATCCATTAATTCGAAAGTTCCCAGACATTAGAGGAGTGGGGTCACAAACATAGCACGTGACCGGAAACCATTTTTTGTTTCCATTTACATTATAGGTAAAATGAAATTATTTTTTTTTTAATTATATAATTTTAATTCTCACACAAAATCACATAGAAAGAGACCCGGAAGAAATCCCTTTCATTTCTTCATTTTGTCTACAAGAATTTTATCTTTCATTTTTTCCTTCGACGAGATTGGGCCAACGCTGCAATAGCTGACGACAATTTTATCTCACTTTCACTCGCTTTAACCCCCTGCGTACTAGTGGCATACCCGCCTCGCTTGGGGTGAAATGATTAAGAAAATTTAAATGCAACGTTAATCGCCATCTTCTATCTTCTTGAATCCCGTTCATCTTTTATCCTTTCCTCAATCCTCCCTATACTCAGTCTTTTCGCTCACTTTCACTCGCTTTAACCCCCTGCGTACTAGGGGCATTCCCGCCCTGCTTGGGGTGAAATGATTAACACAATTTAAATGCAACGTTAATCGCCATCTTCTATCTTCTTGAATCCCGTTCATCTTTTATCCTTTGCTCAATCCTCCCTATACTCAGTCTTTTCTCTCACTTTCACTCGCTTTAACCCCCTGCGTACTAGGGGCATTCCAGCCTTGCTTGGGGTGAAATGATTAACACAATTTAAATTCAATGTCAGTCTTTTCTCTCACTTTCTCTCCCTGTAACTCCCTGCGTACTAGTGGCATTCCAGCCGTTAAAGGATTGGAAAAAATTAATGTGAGGTAACTTGAATTAAGAATACCGAATATGAGACTTGATATTGCATTTAAAGTCTCAGAGAATATCCCGTTAGCATAGAACTTACGGTTACATGTAGCCTTTTCAATTGTAAAACTGATTAAACTGTATGTGAAAGATTTCATTATATTTATAAGAAACACTAATAATCTTACAATATTTCCAAGTATAGTCAAAACTGACGATGACGAGTTCACTCCTCGAAATGTATTAAAATGTTAAAATTAGAAATTAAAATAATTTCGATAGTGAAACAAATTCTTGGATAAGGATTACCTCCCTTGAATTCGTTACTTAATAAAAATATGGAGTTATTCCCCTTGCATCAGACATACTTTGTATTTCTTGTGTTTTTGTAACGCTTTGTATAATCTTATATGGTATCTCTACTAATCCCTGTTCTGCTGACTATTTACACAAACGCGTTCTCCTTCTATGTGCGGTCTCTCTTCAGGGGGTGGGTGATCACGACTCTCCACATTTTCCTGTCATTTGTAGCCTTAGTAAAGATTGTCCTTTTGCTTTCTTTATTAATTCCTGTTCTGCGTAAAGAGCGTTGTTTTGCTCTGTCTTTTTCTTTTTTAAAAATCATTCCACATAAAGTAAGGCCATAAAGTCACTAAGACTCAAAGAGTTACAGCGTCAGTTGGTTGATTTTTTTTAGCGGCATATCAACATTTCTATGGGTTTTTTAATGCCGAAGTCTAAATAATTTGAACACAAATTTTGGGCTTTCACTAGATATATGTTGTTGAATGCAATTGTATGCCTTGAAATACATATAAAATGCTTTGGTCAGGGAAGGAACAACAGCAATTAAGGGGTGCATCTACCCTCAAGAAATCATCTCAAGAAGAGGCCTTACTGCCGGATGTAGTTCATCGTCATACCCAGCACGAACTATGAGTTACAGAATATGAGAAAACGAAAACATTTTAAGGCGAGAGAACAGTAAAAGTTTAAGAAGACAGAACATAACGATTGACATTGTATTGAAATTTTTGAAGATCAAAGGCAATAAAGCCACTAGGACGCAAGGTGTTACTGAGTGTTAGAGAATATGAGAAAAACTGCTATTAAGGAGAGAGGACAATAAAAGAACATGAATTAAGAAGACAGAAGATAACGATTGACATTGTATTTACACTTTTGAAGATCAAAGGCAATAAAGCCACTAGGACGCAAGGGGTTACTGAGTGTTAGAGAATATGAGAAAAACTACTATTAAGGAGAGAGGAAAATAAAAGAACACGAATTAAGAAGACAGAAGATAACGATTGACATTGTATTTACACTTTTGAAGATCAAAGGCAATAAAGCCACTAGGACGCAAGGAGTTACTGAGTGTTAGAGAATATGAGAAAAACTACTATTAAGGAGAGAGGACAATAAAAGAACAAGAATTAAGAAGACAGAATATAACGATTGACATTACATTTAAATTTTTGAAGATCCCAATTTACTGAAAATCAAGAAACCGGTAGAAATTTACGCAAAAGGGAAGAACGAAAGAAGATACTGTTAGCAAAGAACTTACGCTTGCTTCTAACCATTTCAACTTTAAAATTCTGAGACCTTATCGCCAATCAAGTACTGCCCTTCAAAGAGCAGCACTCATCAGAACAATTACTGTGAAGATATTTACAGAAAAGGCCCAGAAAAGCTACTTTACGGCAATAACAATATTAAATTTCCTTCATGCCTAAAATATGTCCTGTGAGTGTCAAATTTTCTAAGGCTTCTTTCCTTATTATGTGCTCTAGAAATTTCAACTGTCTTTATTCTGTGTTATGTATAAGTGTTTTTTTTTCTTCCATTTATTGCATTCCAACATCGATGTCGCATTTTCCGACCTTTGTTAAAACATTTATATTATAAGATTATTTTTTTTTGGTAGAAGAAAAACGTCAATTGAAATAACATTTATATATTCTTTCCAGAAATATACAATTACAACAAAATAGTAGTACTGTTTGAATTTACTCACCCCCCCTCTCCACGAGGTCAGGTTTTGACACAAGGTCAGTTTAATGTGGGGATCCCGAGCGTGTACACCCGGACTAAGAAAAACAAAATTCCCGTACACCGATTACTCTCTCTAGTGCAATGAGAGGGCCCAGCCTCAGGTAGCTGTTCCCCAGGGCCGGCGCCGCTCAGTATAATTTTCCTCAGTTGCGACTCTATCCTTTGACGGACACAACTGAGATATGATTAGTAATGTTACAAACTACTTTATAGTAATTTGTTTTTACTCATCCCCCCAACACACACACTAGGTCAGGTTGTGACCCAATGTCGGTTTAATATGGGGATCACGAGCGCGTACACCCGGGCTAGGAAGAAAACTTCCCGAGCCCAGACAACCGTCGGTTGCGCTGGCCTCTGTGCGTACACCGATCACTCTCTCTAGTGCAATGATAGGGCGCAGCCTGTTCCCCAGGGCCAGCGCCTCTCAATATAATTTTCCTCAGTTGCGACTCTGTCCTTTGATAGAGTTGCCCTCGAGTCCACTAGGCTCAAGGACAGGGACACAACTGAGATGATAAGTAATGTGTTACAAACCACTCGAAAGAGAGTAATTACTACTCAGTAGTAACTGTTCTAGCGAAACAAGTATGGCAGCTGTTAAAACACGCCGAGGTGTCCCAGAGGCCTTACGTCCAATGAGGCAGCTGGCCGAGAGCTTAGGTTTTCATTAATTTATTCGTAAAGAGAGAAACAGGGTGACGCATCCAAGCGTTTGAGGGCAAATGCATAAGAAAAGTCTTTGGCATCTTCCATTGGGAACATAAGACCAATGAGCTTGTGCGGTATAAGGATGAACGTTTTCTCGTCTTTATCAAACGGAGAAAAATGGGGTGGTCGGGACAGGAAAGTTTTAGATCAGATAGAATAATGAAACTGGAATCAAAATGAAGTCAATTTATTTCTCTTCAAAATGACATGGGCTGATTGATAAGTAAGGTCTCCAATCCTATAAAACAAGTTTTAGACCAGGTAGAATAATGATACTGGTATGAAAATGAAGTCAATTTATTTCTCTTCAAAATGACATGAACTGATTTATAAGTAATGTCTCCCATCGTACAAGACCGTCATGCAAGGCACCGTTGAGGGTGGACGTCGGTGAGTTCGAAAACTGGTTGAACACTGTCAAGCAATGGATAAGTATGACTATATCAGAATTGGCGATGTCTGCCATTGATAGACCGTTGTGAAGGAGATTCAATATGGCTACTGCAATCGAATCACCCTCCATTAAGATTACAAAAGTCAAGAGATGATGATGATAATGATGATGATGATAATGATGATGATGATAATGATGATGATGATAATGATGATGATGATAATGAAAAACAGAAGATAAAATAAAAATTAATAAGTCATATTTATTAACAACAAACAATAAAACAACGAATAACTTTTATAAAAAAGGTTAAAATAAAACCGAGTCATTTCCCTTTAAAAATGGCGCCAACGTTTGAAAAAGATTCTGTTTAAATATTCTATTTGAATTATCAACACACATAGAAATCTCCGAGTAACATGTCAATTAACGGATTTGCTGTTTTTCGAAAAATCTCTTCTGAGAATTTGCATAGATATTTTTATAACTGTCGGGTTGATTGACTATGTCCGACAATTTATCGTATGTTTGTATTCTATACAAATAATCACTGCTTGGCTGGCTGCTAAGGGAATGCAATAATTGTACATCCGGCCATTTGCCAGTTCCAATATCAATAATAAACACTTCGACATCATTCTTCTTCAATCCGTCCATCATCTTCGACAGTCGCATTGGGATGACACTGGAAGAAGAATCAACAAACAGTACAGCGACTTGGCGACCGCTGGAATTTCTAGAAAATTTCAGTTCCCAATTCATATGACGCACTATATTAACAATGGGTGTAACGAAGTCTGGCGTTCTTTGAAGGGGTTGACGAGTTAGACTCAAGGGTGTATTCATATGTCCAGTGTACTTTCCGTCAGAGACGATACTGTAATAAGTGTAGCCAGAGCGTGCGATAAATTCGTAGATGAAGTCGTGAATGGTACGTATTTGGTGGCGGCAAAGAGTTACGATGTCGAAACCAAATATAATTTTCGATGCTGAAAGAAAAAGAAAAGAAGTCGTTTTAAAATGCCGAAGACGAAAATTATAAGAATCTCGAGGCAAGCCGAGGGAAATCTGCTGTATTTTTTTGTATTATTTTATCGCTAGTCATTATTTTTAAAAAAAAGAAGAAGAAAATAACAGGGTATAAATGAAAAGATTGAAAATAGACAAGGTTTTCTATTTGACTGAAGCAGACGTTAACATTATCACTTCCTCTATCTTCTATCTTTTTTCTTTCTTTCTATGTATCCATTCTGCATTTTCTTTTCGTATTTCCTCCCTTGTTTTTTCCCCTTCAATTTCTTTTTCTTTCTTTCTTTCTTTCTTTCACATATATTCTATCTTTCCTTCTTTCTTTTTCTTTTCCTTTCTCCTTACTCGTTCCTTCTTTCTTTCTTTCTTTCTTTTATTTCTGATCTTTCTTTCTTTCTTTCTTTCTTTCACATATATTCTATCTTTCCTTCTTTCTTTTTCTTTTCCTTTCTCCTTACTCGTTCCTTCTTTCTTTCTTTCTTTCTTTTATTTCTGATCTTTCTTTCTTTCTTTCTTTCTTTCACATATATTCTATCTTTCCTTCTTTCTTTTTCTTTTCCTTTCTCCTTACTCGTTCCTTCTTTCTTTCTTTCTTTCTTTTATTTCTGATCTTTCTTTCTTTCTTTCTTTCTTTCTTTCTTTCACATATATTCTATCTTTCCTTCTTTCTTTTTCTTTTCCTTTCTCCTTACTCGTTCCTTCTTTCTTTCTTTCTTTCTTTCTTTTATTTCTGATCTTTCTTTCTTTCTTTCTTTCTTTCTTTTTCTTTTCCTTTCTCCTTACTCGTCCCTTCTTTATTTTTTCTTTCTTTTATTTCTGATCTTTCTTTCTTTCTTTCTTTCTTTCACATATATTCTATCTTTCCTTCTTTCTTTGTCTTTTCCTTTCTCCTTACTCGTCCCTTCTTTCTTTCTTTCTTTCTTTCTTTTATTTCTGATCTTTCTTTCTTTCTTTCTTTCTTTCATTCTTTCTTTTTCTTTTCCTTTCTCCTTACTCGTCCCTTCTTTATTTTTTCTTTCTTTTATTTCTGATCTTTCTTTCTTTCTTTCACATATATTCTATCTTTCTTTCTTTCTTTTTCTTTTCCTTTCTCCTTACTCGTCCGTTCTTTCTTTTTTTCTTTCTTTCTTTCTTTCTTCCTTTCTTTCTTTCTTTCTTTCTTTCACATATATTCTATCTTTCCTTCTTTCATTTTCTCTTCCTTTTCTCTTCCTTTTTCCTTTCTCGTCCCTTCGGTCTGTCTGTCTGTCTGTCTGTCTTTCTTTCTTTCTTTCTTTCTTGTTGTACCTTAATTTCATTTTTCGTCACTTTTCTTTCTTTCTTTTCTTCATTCATTTTTTCTTTCTTTCTCATCTTTCTTTCTTTCTTTTTTCTTCTCTTCTTTCTTTCTTTCTTTCTAATCTCATCTTTCTTTCTATTTCCACCTTCACTTTCTTTTCTTATTCCCTTCCTTATCGTCCCCTCTTTTTTCTTTCCCATCTTCCTGAAGATAGTGAAAGAATTAAAACGAAAAAAAATCAAGGAAGAAAGAAAAGTCTAGTGTTAGGCTTTTTCTTCACCACATATCCTCATAAACTGTGCCCCCTACTCTTTAACACTCTAGCGACTCCCAAGAGGATGCTTTCGCGATTACTGCAATCTTAACCTATTCAAGTCTAGGGTTAAAAATTATCTTTCCTACATATCCACAGAAGCTGTGTCTTTTAATCTGTAACCTCTACCTCGAGTGGCTCCCAGGCCTTGTAGAAGATGAATATCATTCATGACTTGTTTCTACCGAGTAAAATTCATTTCGACGATTATAGAAAAACGACGTAAACTGCATACTTACTTTTATCGCCTGACGGTTCATCTGAAAATAAAATGAAAAAATTAAGATAAAGATGGTATTAAAAATTAAATATAAAAAATATGAAATATGTGGATTCACTGACAAGATTTTAAAAACTATAAAGCATTTTTTAGACCAGATAGAATAATGAAACTGGTATCCAAATGAAGTCAATTTATTTCTCTTCAAAATGACATGGGCTGATTGATAAGTAAGGTCTCCAATCCTATAAAACAAGTTTTAGACCAGATAGAATAATGAAACTGGTATCCAAATGAAGTCAATTTATTTCTCTTAGAAATGACATGGACTGATTGATAAGTAAGGTCTCCAATCCTATAAAACAACTCTCAGACCAGATAGAATAATGAAACTGGTATCTAAATGAAGTCAATATATTTCTCTTCAAAATGACATGGCCGGATTAATAAGTAAGGTCTCCAATCTTATAAAACAAGTTTTAGACCAGATAGAATAATGAAACTGGTATAAAAATGAAGTCAATTTATTTCTCTTCAAAATGGCATGGGCTGATTGATAAGTAAGGTCTCCAATCCTATAAAACGAGTTTTAGACCAGATAGAATAATGAAACTGGTATCCAAATGAAGTCCATTTATTTCTCTTCAAAATGACATGGGCTGATTGATAAGTAAGGTCTCCAATCCTATAAAATGAGTTTTAGACCAGATAGAATAATGAAACTGGTATCAATATGAAGTCAATTTATTTCTCTTCAAAATGGCATGGTCTAATGGTTGAATGTGTAGTACGTTCTTTAATCCTATAGAAACAAGTTAATCAATTTATATATTGATTTTATTATAAAATTGATCCCCCACATTATATCCACATTATAATTTTTTTTGGTTTATGTAATTCTGATTTTTTATCAATGTGCCTTTTCTCTCCCCAGCTATGGATCAATTAGTAAAACCGTGAAACCATTATCTATAAAAAAAAAAAAGAAAATTCTTACAATCTAAAAATATTAGTGATTTTTCTCTCGTCTCCATAAAGTTTTTCGTATATTGAATATTTCAGGGCTCATTCAACTACTATTGTTCATGTAGTGAGTCATGATAAAAATAAATATAAAATATATAAACAAAAATAAAATTAATTCAAATTAAAATAAGGCATTTGTGCTTTCCTTTAGAATCCTCATATCTTTCTTTCTGGCTAAACTTCTATCTGTATACTTCTCTCTCAACTAACGAAAAGGCAACCCTCAAATAAAAAGAGGAAAAAGAAAAGACTTAGCCCAGTCGTAAAACACCGGAAGTTTACGTGATCAGAGCCTACAAATTTGTGGCTGAAAACTAACCAAAATAAGACAGGCTCCACGCATGACTTCCGTTATAAAAAATAAAAAAGAAAGGAACGCCGGAAAATAAAATAACTTGGGCGAATAAAAAAAATGTACACAAAGAGACTTTTGATGTTAGCCGAAACCAAGGTTCGTGCCAGAGTCTCGGAGCCTGGTCAAAAGCATATAAGCTCACACCTCTGAGCTAGACAAGGAAAAAAACGGTAAGTGAAACGACAAAACACTAGAATGCAACCATAATTAAGAGGTAGTTTGTTAATCATAAGAAAAAAAAGTAGTTTGACATTGAATTATCTCTAAGATGACAACTACCACGAGCATGTTTGATCTCGAAACTACCCACTACCGACCCGAAACGGGCATTTCTCCAGACTGCTACCAATACCCGCCTTATAAATGAACATTTTGCTTCACCGAATACCAAAGCACTAACTCTAAACCGAATAAACAAAAATATATTACTCCCTCTGTTCCAAAATAGTTGTTCCATAGCCGGAAATCTCATGTGGAATATACTAATTCTTAGTCGAATTGTTTGCCGTTTACATTAACAGGTTAGCATTGATGTTCCTCAAGTATTTATATTAGCTTATTCGGGTAGAATAATTTGAAGCGCAAATTATATCACTTTTTCACCACATTAAAATTGTATTTTTTTTTCAGACCACCCGCTGGCAAGAGATTATGATGGGAGAAGAGAAGCCAATTGACAGAAATGCTAAACGAAATTGCAAGAAGCACGAATTGACAAATAATGAACGTAGTGCTGTGTTGCGAGTACTGCTGGAAAGATCCACAGATCGTGTCCTGAAGCGTGGTGCAATAAAACAGGTTGCAGATGAATTAAACGTAGCTGCAGAACGTCTGGGTTTGCAAATTGAATTAGTTTGCCAGCCTCCAAATAGTCCTGATCTCAATGTCCTTGATCTGGGTTATTTTAATGCAATTCAATCAATTCAGCACCAGCAAGCTCCAAATAATATTGATCAGCTCATTGAAGCAGTGGAAGAAAGCTTCAATAAACTTCAAAAGTCGAAGCTTAACAATACTTTTCTAAGTTTGCAGTTAGCAATGGAACAAGTTATTTTAGTTGACGGCGATAACAACTATAATCTCCGGCACATGTCTAAAGAGAAGCTTGAAAGAGAAGGAAAACTTGAAGTATCCATTTCTATTTCTGACGAGTTGCAACAAAAACTGCTTTTGTTAAAGTAAACCTTCCCCAGTTATTTTTGTTATTAATTTAACTGTTTATGTATATCAGTTTCGATATATTTCACACTTATTTACATGACAATTCACTAATATTACTCATTTACTGTTGAGTATGGGAATAAATGATATTTTTTGTTCTTTTTGGTGTTTTTTTATCTATTGGAACAATTATTTTGGAACAACATGAAAATTTTTTTTGGTACAACGATTTCGGAACGGAGGGAGTATTTGATTATACATTGGAGTTCGTTTTATTCCAAAGATTCTGGTTAAAAATACAAAGAATTCCCACTTTAACACAACAAACACTGTCAGTTTCAAGATCGAAATATGTTATGATTTTGAAAAAAAAATTTTTTTTTCGATAACTGTAAATGAAGACAAGATATCACTTACCAAGAACCGGTGTGTCTTCCTTTGCTTCTCCTCCAGTGTCTGTGTCACTGTTATTTGGGCGTGGTGCTATATGTAAAAAAAAAAAAATTTTAAATTTATATTTGGTATACCCATTCAAGTTTGGGAGGGAAGACTAAACACGTGACATTAAGGACAATTATAATCTGCTATTTGAATCGATGTTAATGCCAATAAGGAATGTTTGCCCGAAGACAAATTTATATGCAGCCGCACCCAGATGGTCGATCAGAAAAAGCGTTCAATTAGAATGGAGCAAAAACAGCATCATGTTTAGATGTAACACAGTCTATCTTCTTCAATTACTTTAAAGTACTTTCATTAAAAATGAAATTTTGAATTAATGCAGTTACTGATATGACAGAAGTAGTCTGTATTTATTCAATTGAATTTAGTCGAGGACATGAAGGGGTAAAACAGGCAACATGAAGACCCACTTCAGACCACAATTATTTTGGAGTTTTCTGAATTCAATTTGTCAGTGTGCTATCAAGGATGTAAAAGAGGATACATTTATACAAGCAATTGTTAAGTTTAATTAAAATTGGTTGACTGATCAACGAAAAATAAGAAAGAAACCAGTAAAAATCGCCATTTTTCGCTATTTACGCGGCTTTTCACTATATGGGTGGACACATTTTTCAAGTTAATTGAGTGAAATTTGTATTAGATTGCTTGAAAATTGAGGGAGCTTTTAGTTTAAAATTTGTGTTGAAATCGATCTGTGTTGATATCGATTTGTGTTGAAATTGATTTTTTGTTTTTCGCGGTTTCCTTTTTTTTTTTTTGCTATTCATAAATCTGTTATCGATTGTGCCAGTTTTCTTGCTGTTGTTAAAAAAAAATCAGTAATCCGAATCTGCTGAGAACATCATGCCGCACCGATGATAAATCGCCCGGTTTGCCTTCATCCTCTCACGGGCTTGCTGAATCTCCTCCTCAGTGGTAGAGGTTGAGGGGAGTCCTTCTCCTTCTTTGTGCGTCACACTTGTCCGGCCACTTTTAAGCCTCTCGATCCGCTCACACGCACTTCTACACCGTAGTGCACTGTTGCCTCATTGTGTCAAAAGCCATCGATGACACACTTCCTGACCAGAGAAGTCGAATCAATGCTTTTTGTTCATCCTTGGTGCACACTGCTCATAGAGCGGTCATGTTTACACCGTAAAAGCGTCAAGAAAACTGTCGGGATCAACCTCAAATTTCGATCACGGGACAACAATACTACCAACTACAGGCATGCATGAGCAGAAGGCAATGTGACAAACCTAAAAATACACCCTTATGCAAATTATTTGAAACAACCACTTCAGTTTCCTTTCTTTTACCATATGGTCAGTTTTAGATCCATCTGAGTGACAGTGTAAGCGAATCTTTTCCTCAAATTCGGTTATTTGCATTGGTGTGCAGTAATATGAATCTATTTTCGGGGTGGATGATTAAATTTATTTGGCCTTGAATAATATTGAGTCATCCATGATTGCATCAGATTTTATCACGCCCAGACACTATTGTCTCGACTGTCGATTAGTTGTCCTACGGCCATTGACTGCGAAGGACGTTACTCCAAGGGAGCGTACGAAAATTGTAACGCTGCACGAACACACTGGCAAGCCTTACCAGTGATCAAATCAATGTACTATAGATTAGCCCCGAAACCCTCCCGATTTAAATCCAATCGAGAATCTGTGGTCAATCTGCAAAGAACGACTTTGTGGAATGGACATACGAAGTACTAACATGTGCACTGGGTCATTCTTCATTGGAAAAATACAGAAAAAGCAAATAATAACGGATTTATTCGTTTTCTTTCAATTAATTTACACAAGGGGGTATATTTCTGCTGCCGACAAGTATTTTCCTGTATTGTAAAGGTGGACAGGTGTTGACATTAAATGTTGTGTGATAGAACTTGTATCCAACAAATTAAGTGTCAGACGTATTGATAATGTTGTGGTCGTGAAAAGACACACACACACACACACACACACACACACACACATATGCACTGGGGCACGATTCCTTGGGAAAATACGAAAAGAATAATAACGGAATTATTCGTTTTGTTTCAATTAATTTCCACAAGGATATATATATATATATATATATATATATATATATATATATATATATATATATATATATATTATGCCGGAAGTGTGGATACTTATCTTTGTACTAAGTAATCGACTATTGAGAGATTTGAATCCTGATTTAATGGTTAAAATGTTTGGCCTCGAAAAATATTGCGTCATCCCTGATTACATAAGATTTTTATCGCGCCCAAACACTATTGTCTAGACTGTCGATTAGTTCTCCTACGGTCATTGTCTGTGATTCTGCAAATAAAAACATGGAAACGTGTTAGAAATACAGTAACGTATTCTTAGTAAATCTTTAAGAATCAAACAAAAGACTTACGTAGACAAGTTATATTATAGAAGGTACTGAAGATGCTGTCCAAGACTTGATAGTTATCAGCTTCATATACACCTGTGTCAGGGTTGGTAGCAATTCTTTTCATTTCCTCTTTTTTGTACCTTTTTCCGATACCAATGGCGTACATGACAACTCCCATTTTGTGCAAAACCTTTGCTTGCTCGGCTGTTGCTTTTGGGTCAGTTGACTCGCCATCCGTAATTACAATACCGACAACAGGCGTTTCAGTCTCAGGCCGATGCAAAGAGGTTACTTGTTGTTGGAGTAATTTTAAAGCTTTCGATGTATACGTCTGGCCCTGTCGATGAGGAATTCTTAAAATAGCATCTCGCAAATTTCCGACGTCTGTATACTTGTCAGTAGCGAACTCCAAATGGGCAGTGTCACTGAATGTTATGGCGCCGATTCGAGAACGCAAGATATGTCCATCTGTGCTGATGTTACCAATGAAATGATTGATACTCGCTAGCATTTGTTTGAAATCTCTGACATAAATGCTGCCTGACGAATCCAATATGAGAAAGATCTCATCGGCTGGGCGTTCACAATCTGAAAAAGAAAGATAATCGTAGACAAATTATTCAAAATAACTCGCAGGAGTTACTCATTTTAAAAAAGCCAGATTTGTCAGTGTGCTATCAGCGATGTAAAAGAGGATGCATTTATAAAGCAATTGTTAAGTTTGATGAAAACTGACACACTTCCCGACCAGAGAAATCGAATCAGTGCTTTTTGTTCTTCCTTGGTAAACACTGGTCATGGAGCGGTCATGTTTACACCGTAACAGCAGCAAGAAACAGTCGGGATCAATCTCAAATAGTTTACTTGTACATTTTATAGTACTCTTCTTGTTTTTTTTTTATTGTTCTCTCCCTTCAATATATTTTTCTTTTTCTCATATTCTTCTAACACTCAGTAATCCTGTCCCTTGCATCTTAGTGGCTTTATTGCCTTGCTCGGGGGGGGGGGGGTGAAATGATTTTTTTTTTTAAAGTTTATTTATAAGTCTACTATTCGTCCATGCATTAAATATTGCTGCCACGTCGAGTTTAGTGCTTCTGCTATATAAGCCAAAGAAGCGCCTGCAATGTTATCGGTCCTAGCCTGGCATCTCGGCTCTTGATAGGTTTCCACCGTCGTAAAATTGATAAAAGTTCTGCCAGTTTTTCCCAGCTGGAAGCACTTTTGGGAAGTGCCTAGAAACTCTATTGCTTTCAGACATTTCCAAAATATTCTGTTATACTAGGCAAGTCTCCTATTCCGAGTCATAGAAATCTCACCACTGGAATGTAGATTCCCTGTGCATTATTATGCCTTTAGTTAGTTCTCATATTCTTTTTTTTATTTATTGTTCTCTGCCTCTAATAGCGTTTTTCTTTTCTCATATTCTAACCTTCACTAATCCTGTATCTTGCATCTTAGTGGCTTTAGTGCCTTGCTTGGGGTGAAATGATATTAATAAAGAAATTATTGACACTAGTTCTGCGATTGTTAAATAATACTTCAGCAGGAAGTCTATCTCTGCTCCGACTATCTGGGGTTGACCATCGGGTCAGATGCAAGCCATAATATGGAAAGTCGATTTTGATTAACTGAGCTAGCGTGGGAAAGTAGATAGGAGAATGGTTTCAGTGAGTCGAGTCTTCGACGTCAAGCAATGCAGACGTGTTCTCTTTTGTGTCTGAAACGTCTTCCCAGAGATGAGGGACAACCCCCACTATATAGTTAGTACATGCCGACATTAATAAAGTACCTTGCTTGGGGTGAAATGATTTAAAAAAAGAAATTATGGACATTTAGAATAACTCGCAGAAATGACTCCAGTTTCATAACCTTCACTAGTACTGCGATTGTTAAATAATACGTTAGCAGACTATTAATTTTTACAGGATGTCTATCTCTGTTCCGACTTTTTGGGGTTGACCATGGGGTCAGATGCAAGCCATAGTATGGAAAGTCGATTTTGATTGACTGAGCTAGCGTGGGAAAGGAGATAGAAGAATGGTTTCAGTGAGTCGAGTCTTCAACGTCAAGCAATGCAGATGTGTTCTCTTTTGTGTCTGAAACGTCTTCCCAGAGATGAGGCACGATTCCCACTGGATAGTTAGTACATGCTGACATAAATAAAATAATTAAGTTAAAGTTCTCTGTGTTGAAGAGTTTTCATTGCCGAACCGAAACGAATGGCGATCGCCGGCCGATTGAAAAAGCCGAGCTGAGATCATTCACAGCTGTCAATATGCAATACGATCACACACCTTTTCTTATATTCTGTAACTCTCTACCATGAGTGACTCTTGAGCCTTGCATTAAGGGGAAGCTTTAGTATATAAATGACTTTAATTCAAACTTAATAAAAATCTAATAAATTCTTCGTTGGTAAATAATAAATAACAGGGAATATTTTCTGTAAAATTTGGCATTATTCTCGAAAAAAAGTTTCAGACAAGATTTGAACTCATTTTCCTTGCCTTAATTTCAGAGAAGTTAAAAACAAACTGATTCGCATACCCACGTGCGCAAACAGACATACTCACGCATATATATAATGAGGAAAAAAAACAACAACAGTGATTCAAATGCCTGAATATACTAAATAAATTGTTTACAAAGCAAAAATGTTTAGGTGAGGGAGAAATCACGTGATCTAAAAGCTTGCATCAAAGAGAGACTTGCGTTTGGACAATCGATCTAACTCTCTCATTTTTCATTGAAACGATGCTGGGCATAACTTTGATTTCTCTTATGTCACCATAATTAAATATATATATATATATATGTATATATATATATATATATATATATATATATATATATATATATATATATATATATATAATAAAAAGGCTTAAACACTAATATTCCATGGTCATAATTTATTCCATTGGAATCGTAAATACGATCCAATTCATCAGACTTACAAATTCAAAACGAAAACAATTAAAACAACACCGGGAATAACAAATAAAATTTAGTGAAAGTGTATGTATGAGAGTGTGGGACGAATGCTAGAGTAAATGAAAGCTATAGGGAGGGGTAACAGACGAGAGAAGGACAGGAAGGTCTAAAGATGAAGGGGGGATTAAAATTTAACAGAGAGAAGTTTTAAAGAGGGGAGTCAAAGACGGTTTAAGTGAGAGAAATATGAATAATATCAAATGTCTAATACATTAAAGATACACCGGAAAAGAGTATACATTTGAGAGAGGGAGGAAAAGAAAAAGGTGTGGGGGGAGATGGGGGGTGAACTAAAACCGTATGTATGCATGTATATATATTTATATATTTTAGATATATGATTGCATATGTATATGCATATTTACCACTAATATTATCTCTCTCTTTCTATATATATATATATATGTTTATCTATATAAACTTTATTTTAATCTTTCATTAGCTTCCAATACTTAGCTATGATTATTTAATGATGAACATTTTCTGTTTACACGAGTGAATTATATTCGAAACTGTATGGTGAAAATAGTTTTAGGTTTTGGTAAATCGTTTGTCAGTTCCACCAACGATCTTGGTTTTTCTTTAAAGACTATACATACGCATATATATATATATATATATATATATATATATATATATATATATATATATATATATATATATATATTAAAAAATACACCATGTCCATTTTATATATGAGGATCTCATCATTCAGAGGATTATCAGTAGTATAATGCTTATAATTATGTCTACTAGCGAAGTGATTTCGCCAATAATCGCATTCATATTGCTGATTGATTCAAGGTATGATTAACTCTTTGTAATGTAAAATATATGCTGCCTATTTTATTATGTTCATAAAAAAACAATTGATCCAGCAGTAAAGAATCCCCGAGGGAAAAAAAAAACTACAAAGTAAGACATATCACTCTGTTACTTGAACTATCTACTTAGTTCATATCATATTTACTGAAAAACACTTATAAAAAAATACGTGGATTTACCAAATTACAAAATACATAAAAAATTCTCACTTTGAATATTTAAAATTTAGCGTTGCGATTTGCACGCTCCAACACCATATAACCGCTAACAAATAGCTCATTCTTAAAAACATCTTTCGGTTGGATAAACACATTTAAATCGTCTCCCAGTTTTGATTCTGATGGAAAATAAAGCCTGATGATGGATTGCACGAAGCATTCGAAAGTACTAGCAGAAATAAAAAAAAATACACCATATCCATTTTATTTATTTATGAGGATCACATCATTCGGAGGATTATCAGTAGTATAATGCTTATGTTTATGTCTACTAGCGAAGTGATTTCGCCAATAATCGCATTCATATTGCTGATTGATTCAAGGTATGATTAACTCTTTGTAATATATATATATATATATATATATATATATATATATATATATATATATGTATGTATTCTGTTTATACGTTATTTTTTATACATACAATATATTTACATAAATGCTCTCTTTTTAATTAATTACATTTACCGACCTGAATGTTCGAGAAATTTCGTAGAAAATATGTGTCCATCATATCAGCTCACGAAACGTATCTTAACGTAAACATTGACAACATATTATGAAATGGCTTAAGTCCGACAATTATTGAATATGTTTTCAGTTTACACGCTATTTTTATAGATGATTTAGAATGCACCTTTTGAATCAGACAGTCTTGGAAACGAGTGGGTGATATTCTGACAAGGGTGAAAAAAGTGCATTGGGAAAAAATGATGATGATCAGGTTTGTAGAGAAACATATATCGTTGGAAATTGAAAGTAAAATGCATTACTCTTGTTTTTTTTGTTTTGTTTTTTTTTGGTTTAATACAACTAATCTATAAAAATTGATTTTAGGTTTTGTTTACCTTCGCATTTATTTCATAAACATAACGAAATATTCAAGGATTCTATGTTAAATAATATAATAAACTTATATAATTCTTACCGTGTACTGGGCGCCCAGAGGCAGTGATCTGCAAAATAATAGAATATACAAAATTTAATTGTTTGCTTCTTTGTTTTATAACAAGAGAGAACTTGGGGAGAATTTTTATTTCCCCCATTATGGGCATTATTATATCCGTGATATAATAACCCCATACTTCACGGAATGGCTGAAACGAATAGGAACGACAAAATGCTTTGTACTCAGAGAGACTTTTATATCACAAAGGCATACACAAAACTATTTGTACATATATACACATGGCCCATGAGGAGAATAATATATTTACATGGTAAAGCAGAGTGTAAGGAAAAACAAAAAGAAATGGTATTACATATAATATGGAGATACTCCTGTGTCTGGAGAAAACATCCAACTCTTTCCAAATAATCTACACTGTCCTCAGATAGACACCCAAACATCCTGAAAACTATTTGTACATATAAACACGTGTCCCACGTGGAGAATAATATAACACAAGGCAAAACAGAGTGTAAGAAGAAACAGGAATATAATATGGAGATACTCCTGTGTCTGGAAAAGCAATGTTTACCAATCCAGATCTAAACAGGCCGGATTCATCTGTGTCCCAGGTGAAGACATATTCTAGTAATGGAAAGCAGCCCGTCTTCTGTTTTTTCCAAAGTTGAGGACAGCGAGCTGAAGTTTCATTCTATATCTAGAAAAGATATATTCCTAAAGGGAAAAGACACCATATAGTTGTAAGCTACTGGGGAGGCAGATTTATCATCTGCCCGGGCCAGGTATGGGGTGTTAAAGAAAGCAACCTTTCTGTTTGGCTGCTGTAAAATGAACTGAATTTGATTGCTCTAGTTGTCACTGTATCGAATGGCGCCATAAAGCGGCCGTCATGTGACCACATGAGTTATCTCCACGAAAAGAAGATAAGCGCCTTTTGTATCCCTACAATTTTAAATTACACAAGACAATACAGCAAGCATGTAACGAAATAACAAATTAGTAATTTTGACAAGTGTTTATTTCAGCTTATTTCTCTTGCTTTTCCACCAAGTAATAATAGTCTTAAGTTGTCTGAATTTCTTAGATGAAGCCTTGTCTATTATTATTCATTTTTCACTAGTATTTCTTTCATCTTATTTCTCTTGCTTTTCCACCAAGTAGTAATAGTCTTAAGTTGTCTGAATTTCTTAGATGAAGCCTTGTCAATTATTATTCATTTTTCACTAGTATTTCTTTCATCGTATTTCTCTTGCTTTTCCACCAAGTAGTAAAAGTCTTACGTTGTCTGAATTTCTTAGATAACGCCTTGTCAATTACACTGGTCAACACGATTTTTGATGCCAAGAAACAAAACACACTTTTGAGCTAATTTGATGGTACTGATTTCGAAAATGACCTTAGTTTTCATGGTTGGATACCGTCTTTGTTGTACTGAAATTCCTCATTTTTGGAAACACGAACAAATTACGATCTTGGCTGATCGCAAAATGTAGTTAATAAAGGTCATAGAAACCCTTCAATTTTCTGGTGGGCCGAGCAATTTATGTGAGCCACTTGAAATAAACTATTTTTATAAAAAAAAAAAGTGTCTTTGAGTCAAAAATTTTAAAATAGATCTACCGAATTTTCCAATTTATCGCCAAAATTCAAATTAACTGATAAACTTTATCACTAATACAGTTTTGTCTGATAATTAGGGTGACAAAAGAAATGAAACCCTAAAATCTGTTTGATATTCCTAAATTTATCCCATCACTTTTATCTTTTCACTATGGAAGGAAACCAAGCACATTGAGAGCATTTTATTTACATAGTTAGAAAGAAACTGCAACTAAAGACATCCCAATTGAATGCACCTATTCCATTGTACATGATACTGCTGGAATATCAAAAGGGACTTAAATAACATTGAACATGACAATCAAGAAAGAAAACTTTTACTATAGTTCTTATGTTCACGAAGGTTTTATTTCTGCTGTTAGTTTATTAAACGATTTGATGAAAATGCTTGTTGGTCTTGGTATATTCAATTGTGTTATTTTTAAAGACTTAGGATCTGATTGTTATTGTAAAAATAGTATTTCTCAATAAGCAGACCAATATTTGTTGGTTTAAATACGAAATTAGAGGTTTCTACGACTTTAATTTGAGAAACATTGCGATCGGTGAATATCATATGTACAGAAAACAAATGAAAAAATGCTTTTCCCCCCCAAAATGAGGCATTTCTGTACAGCAAAAACAGAAGCAAACCAAGAAAACAAAGCAAACCAAACACATTGAGAGCACTTTGTTTTCACATTTGGAACGAAACTGCAACTAAAGACATCCCAATTGAATGCACCTAGTCCATTGTACATGATACTGCTGGAGTATCAAAAGGGGCTTAAAATAGTTTCAGCATATCATCTTCCCTCCACGCGGGATTAGGAACATCTAATCGCACTCTGATCTGAAATCGCCAAAGCCCCGTTTTTCTTGTTAATTTGAAATCTCCCTCTGACTTTAAGCTGTTTTTGAATACGTTCGAATGTAATGGAGCTTCCCATTTGAGTTTCGCTGGAGCAGATATTTATGTGAACGGGTCTGCTTTGCTCAGTGATAAGACCTCACACTTTAACTCTGATTCGTTGGTGTTTTGAAGAAATAAAACTGATATGCTCAGTTCCGTGAGGAAAACGGGAATTAAACTAAAGAAAATAGGGACAGAAAAAAAGGGGGCTAATGAGCATACAATCCCTAGCTAAGTTTACTTCAAGGAAGAAACTAAAGCGAAACGGAAACCCAAACTATCCTAAATCCGGGCGAACGCTACATTGAAGAGCACATCCAAACAATTACCATGAAATTATTTATAAAAAAAGATACAGAGAGCCAATTTTACGGCAGTGGGAAAGTATGTGGGGCCGGGCTTGCATAACCTGTAACGCCCAGAGGTTGAGTGAAACAATCTTATCATCTTTATAAACTCGTTTAAATTTACAAGAACAAAGAAATAAATAATAGAAAAAAGAACTTACCGAAAGAACAATGCAAATAAGTGAAATAGCAAAAGTCGTCTGCATCTTTGAATCGGTTTCTCAAAATGTGAGGCGCTCTTGTCAGCGTTTGGGAGGCAGTTATACAGATGCCAAAAACATGAGCCTTTTATATCCTATATGCGGTAATACAATGCGGATGTCCTTAAATCTCGTGCACAAGTGACGATATTATCTCAATGGACGATGTCCGGTGATACAATGCATCACAGATATGAAAGATCCGGGTCGAAATCGTGAAAAAGAGGTGGGTAAATACAAAGTCGAAGTGCTATTCCAAGAAGAGGGTTATTAAAGAAATCAGCTATGCGAGCAGTAAAATTAAAACGTAAGAAATGCAGTTTATGTTGGAATGAATTTAGGTAGACTTGAAAAGGTTAAGATTATGGCGGTCAGGAGAGTATCTTCTTGGGAGTCAATTCTATCTTCCCATTCGTATGAAGAAACTGGTGAACTACCAATACGAACAGGAAGTGAATAAAGGTAGCTTGCTGCAGTGTACGTGCCATGGGAGGGACCTAGCCTCATGACTTATCACCACCAAAAGAAGATAAGCGCCTTTTGTATCCCTATAATTTTAAATTACACATGGCAATACAGCAAGCATGTAATAAATTAACCAATTATTAATTTTGACAAGTATTTCTTTCATCTTATTTCTCTTGTTACTCCACCAAATAGTAATAGTCTTAAGTTGTCTGAATTTCTTAGATGAAGCCTTGTCAATTATTATTCCTTTTTCACTAGTATTTCTTTCATCTTATTTCTCTTGCTTTTCCACCAAGTAGTAATAGTCTTAAGTTGTCTGAATTTCTTAGATGAAGCCTTGTCAATTATTATTCCTTTTTCACTAGTATTTCTTTCATCTTATTTCTCTTGCTTTTCCACCAAGTAGTAATAGTCTTAAGTTGTATGAATTTCTTAGATGAAGCCTTGTCAATTATTATTCATTTTTCACTAGTATTTCTTTCATTTTATTTCTCTTGCTTTTCCACCAAGTAGTAATAGTCTTAAGTTGTCTGAATTTCTTAGATGAAGCCTTGTCAATTATTATTCATTTTTCACTAGTATTTCTTTCATCTTATTTCTCTTGCTTTTCCACCAAGTAGTAATAGTCTTAAGTTGTCTGAATTTCGTAGATGAAGCCTTGTCAATTATTATTCATTTTCCACTAGTATTTCTTTCATCTTATTTCTCTTGCTTTTCCACCAAGTAGTAATAGTCTTAAGTTGTCTGAATTTCTTAGATGAAGCCTTGTCAATTATTATTCATTTTTCACTAGTATTTCTTTCATCTTATTTCTCTTGCTTTTCCACCAAGTAGTAATAGTCTTAAGTTGTCTGAATTTCTTAGATGAAGCCTTGTCAATTATTATTCATTTTTCACTAGTATTTCTTTCATCTTATTTCTCTTGCTTTTCCACCAAGTAGTAATAGTCTTAAGTTGTCTGAATTTCTTAGATGAAGCCTTGTCAATTATTATTCATTTTTCACTAGTATTTCTTTCATCTTATTTCTCTTGCTTTTCCACCAAGTAGTAATAGTCTTAAGTTGTCTGAATTTCTTAGATGAAGCCTTGTCAATTATTATTCATTTTCCACTAGTATTTCTTTCATCTTATTTCTCTTGCTTTTCCACCAAGTAGTAATAGTCTTAAGTTTTCTGAATTTCTTAGATGAAGCCTTGTCAATTATTATTCATTTTTCACTAGTATTTCTTTCATCTTATTTCTCTTGCTTTTCCACCAAGTAGTAATAGTCTTAAGTTGTCTGAATTTCTTAGATGAAGCCTTGTCAATTATTATTCATTTTTCACTAGTATTTCTTTCATCTTATTTCTTTTGCTTTTCCACCAAGTAGTAATAGTCTTAAGTTGTCTGAATTTCTTAGATGAAGCCTTGTCAATTATTATTCATTTTTCACTAGTATTTCTTTCATCTTATTTCTCTTGCTTTTCCACCAAGTAGTAATAGTCTTAAGTTGTCTGAATTTCTTAGATGAAGCCTTGTCAATTATTATTCATTTTCCACTAGTATTTCTTTCATCTTATTTCTCTTGCTTTTCCACCAAGTAGTAATAGTCTTAAGTTTTCTGAATTTCTTAGATGAAGCCTTGTCAATTATTATTCATTTTTCACTAGTATTTCTTTCATCTTATTTCTCTTGCTTTTCCACCAAGTAGTAATAGTCTTAAGTTGTCTGAATTTCTTAGATGAAGCCTTGTCAATTATTATTCATTTTTCACTAGTATTTCTTTCATCTTATTTCTTTTGCTTTTCCACCAAGTAGTAATAGTCTTAAGTTGTCTGAATTTCTTAGATGAAGCCTTGTCAATTATTATTCATTTTTCACTAGTATTTCTTTCATCTTATTTCTCTTGCTTTTCCACCAAGTAGTAATAGTCTTAAGTTGTCTGAATTTCTTAGATGAAGCCTTGTCAATTATTATTCATTTTTCACTAGTATTTCTTTCATCTTATTTCTCTTGCTTTTCCACCAAGTAGTAATAGTCTTAAGTTGTCTGAATTTCTTAGATGAAGCCTTGTCAATTATTATTCATTTTCCACTAGTATTTCTTTCATCTTATTTCTCTTGCTTTTCCACCAAGTAGTAATAGTCTTAAGTTTTCTGAATTTCTTAGATGAAGCCTTGTCAATTATTATTCATTTTCCACTAGTATTTCTTTCATCTTATTTCTCTTGCTTTTCCACCAAGTAGTAATAGTCTTAAGTTTTCTGAATTTCTTAGATGAAGCCTTGTCAATTATTATTCATTTCTCACTAGTATTTCTTTCATCTTATTTCTCTTGCTTTTCCACCAAGTAGTAATAGTCTTAAGTTTTCTGAATTTCTTAGATGA
Source organism: Acanthosepion esculentum (assembly GCA_964036315.1). NCBI lineage: Eukaryota > Metazoa > Mollusca > Cephalopoda > Sepiida > Sepiidae > Acanthosepion > Acanthosepion esculentum. Next base: position 87,794,217 of record OZ038508.1, on the reverse strand, counting down.
AGCCTTGTCAATTATTATTCATTTCTCACTAGTATTTCTTTCATCTTATTTCTCTTGCTTTTCCACCAAGTTGTAATAGTCTTAAGTTGTCTGAATTTCTTAGATGAAGCCTTGTCAATTATTATTCATTTTTCACTAGTATTTCTTTCATGTTATTTCTCTTGCTTTTCCACCAAGTAGTAATAGTCTTAAGTTGACTGAATTTCTTAGATGAAGCCTTGTCAATTATTATTCATTTTTCACTAGTATTTCTTTCTTCTTATTTCTCTTGCTTTTCCACCAAGTATTAATAGTCGTAAGTTTTCTGAATTTCGTAGATGAAGCCTTGTCAATTATTATTCATTTTCCACTAGTATTTCTTTCATCTTATTTCTCTTGCTTTTCCACCAAGTAGTAATAGTCTTAAGTTTTCTGAATTTCTTAGATGAAGCCTTGTCAATTATTATTCATTTCTCACTAGTATTTCTTTCATCTTATTTCTCTTGCTTTTCCACCAAGTAGTAATAGTCTTAAGTTTTCTGAATTTCTTAGATGAAGCCTTGTCAATTATTATTCATTTCTCACTAGTATTTCTTTCATCTTATTTCTCTTGCTTTTCCACCAAGTAGTAATAGTCTTAAGTTTTCTGAATTTCTTAGATGAAGCCTTGTCAATTATTATTCATTTTTCACTAGTATTTCTTTCATGTTATTTCTCTTGCTTTTCCACCAAGTAGTAATAGTCTTAAGTTGACTGAATTTCTTAGATGAAGCCTTGTCAATTATTATTCATTTTTCACTAGTATTTCTTTCTTCTTATTTCTCTTGCTTTTCCACCAAGTATTAATAGTCGTAAGTTTTCTGAATTTCGTAGATGAAGCCTTGTCAATTATTATTCATTTTTCACTAGTATTTCTTTCATCTTATTTCTCTTGCTTTTCCTCCAAGTAGTAATAGTCTTAAGTTGTCTGAATTTCGTAGATGAAGCCTTGTCAATTATTATTCATTTTTCACTAGTATTTCTTTCATCTTATTTCTCTTGCTTTTCCACCAAGTATTAATAGTCTTAAGTTGTCTGAATTTCGTAGATGAAGCCTAGCAATTATTATTCATTTTTCACTAGTATTTCTTTCTTCTTATTTCTCTTGCTTTTCCACCAAGTAGTAATAGTCTTAAGTTGTCTGAATTTCTTAGATGAAGCCTTGTCAATTATTATTCATTTTTCACTAGTATTTCTTTCATCTTATTTCTCTTGCTTTTCCACCAAGTAGTAATAGTCTTAAGTTGTCTGAATTTCTTAGATGAAGCCTTGTCAATTATTATTCATTTTTCACTAGTATTTCTTTCATCTTATTTCTCTTGCTTTTCCACCAAGTAGTAATAGTCTTAAGTTGTCTGAATTTCTTAGATGAAGCCTTGTCAATTATTATTCATTTTTTTACTTGAATTTCTTTCGTCTTATTTCTCTTGCTTTTCCACCAAGTAGTAATAGACTTCGTGGGAAGAAGCTTTTGAATTTCAAATACGAACAGGAAATGAATGAGGGTAGCTTGCTGCAGTATACGTGTCATGGGTGGGTCCTAGATGAACTGGTGGAAATATGGAATGTTGCCAATTGTGGCTCTCCCCAATTTCCTGTCCTTTGGAGTTCTTAATATATTTTGTCTTTTTGCTACTTCACCTAAACTCTGTTCCACCATCCATTTACTGAAGCTCTCTAAGTAGGTTATGCGTTTTTTCCCGCTGTTCCTCTTGCCTTCAATCTGTCCTGTGAGTATCAGATTTTCCAAGCCCTCTTTTTTCATTATGTGTCCTAGAATTTCAGCTGCCTCTTTCTGATGTTAGGGATATGTTTCTTGTTGTTTCCATTTTCTCTAAAATTTCGTCATGTTCTATGTTAACCTCAGCATCCTCGAGTAGTGCCACAATTCTCTTGCTTCAAGCTTCTTCATCTTTTGAGAGATTGTCCAGCATTCATTGCCATATAGAAGGATAGATATTACGTAAGAGTTTAGAATTCTTTTCGAATTCTGATTTAAAATATGTTTTTTTTTCGCTACACAGTAATAACCATGTTTTAAAAATGGAAGCTAAAAACTTCAAATTTAATTTTGTAATTAAATTTATAACATTAGTTCAAATTCATCCTCAAGCAAATTTTGGAGTAAGTTATTTTTTTAAATTTCCATTTTATTTGAGTTTTCACTGTAAGGGAAATTCATAATTTACGGTTACCAAGCATACAGAGAAATCCAATCAACCAGAAATGAAACACGCTACCACCCCTTGTCTGGTTGATTGGATTCCTCTGTATCCTTGGTAACACACACACACACACACACATATATATATATATATATATATATATATATATATTGGTGGTTTTGAGTTTGATGTCCCTAATTTTATGCATTGAAATCAAATATCTATCGGCCCACTTATTGAGAGTCCTACTAAAATAAATGTACCCCCAGATATGTGTTCGTTTAGTTGTTTTGTTTATGTGTTTAACGGCATATCTTCTCTCTTATTAAATTTTCTTTGAAGCTTTGAAGTAATAAAAATATATGTTATTCTGCTTTCACATTTGTGTACATGGTAAATGATACTCCGCTTTTACATATATATGAATATATACTTATTAATCCGATAGATTTTATTATTTAAACGTTTTTGTAATGGACATCATATTTGAGCAGACACTCTGTTTATTTATTAATCAGTATATTTATTTAAGCGGCAAAATAAAAATCAGTATTGGATAGCTACACATAGTTTTTGCCTTAATAGTCGCACCCATGATGATGATCCCAGAAAGAGATGGAAAGTACCTGGGAAATAAAAGTGATTTTCACTGTTACAGTGCATTTCTTGCCTCATTTGATTATAATACACGGGAAAATATCCGTGAATATGAACGGATTATGCTAAAAATAAGCAGACATAATGTTTGTAATATATTTCAGACTTGCCTAAAAGACAATTTACTGCCTAAATACACACACGCACACGCACACACAAATATATATATATACATACACACACACATATATATATATATATATATATATATATATATATATATATATATATATATAAACCTAAAGAGCCAGACAAACCTGCTAGGGTTTCACCTATGCGGATCGTCAGGGAATACTGGGCCAGTATTCCCTAACGATCCGCTTAGGTCAAACCGTGGTAGGTTTGTCTGGCTCTTTAGGTTTAATTTAGTTTTGCTCCACTTAGCGTATCGAGCACTTTATTTAGTTATTTTACTTACTCGTATCGGTTTCTTTTTTCTTTGGACTCTGAACTTGGATGCTAGACGATTATTTTCGGCTGACGTACATGTTCTCTGTTCTTTCTTTTTTTGTACCATTTTTTCCCCTTTGGTATTGATTTGTTTATTTGCAAGTCAAGACACCGATATATATATTTAAATACATTTTTATGTTTAACATTCTTTTTATAGATACAAGTATTTTAAGTAAATGCTCTGTTTATAATAAACAGTATTAAAAAAACATTTACCGGCCTGAATGTCCGAGAAATTTTCATAGAAAATATTCGTCCTCCGAATGTACGCAAAAGATTCATGGAAGATTGAAGTTTATAGGCAGTAAATTCGACCTTGTCAACCGAACGATCCTCTGTGGTCAAATCGGTTAAAGGCACGTCAGGCTAAATGACAGTTCCGTATAGGATACAGGTTCGAATCCTGTCGGAGGACGAATATTTTCTATGAAAATTTCTCAGACATTCAGACCGGTTAATGTTGTTCAATACTGTTTATTATAAACAGAGCATTTATTTAAATACTTGTATCTATAAAAAGAATGTTAAACATAAAAATGTCTTTAAATAATTGTCGGACTTTGTCCATTTCATAATATATATATATATTAGAACTATTTTTTTAAACATGTATCCATCGTGACACAGAAATTACTATATTTCGAAACGGAAACTTAAATCTTAAATAAAAATTAAAATTTGAAGTTTGGTCCCATTTTCAAGCTATGCCGCGAATAACCCTGGAAAAATTGATTTACTCTATTTATAACTCAAATAGTATAATATATTTTAAGTTGATTGGGTAATGAGAATTCAGTTTTTTTTTATTAAGAGGGTGTTGACCTTTTTACCGAATAAAGAAAGCAAGTGTATGTAGCAAATTTAAAGTCTGATACGATTGGGTAGAGGTTAATTATTTTTTTAAGGAAAATATGAGACAATGTCTACAAAAAATTACTATTTCATTTATTTGATTTAATAAATTTTTATTTTTTAGAAACTTAAAAATAATTAATTATAAAACATAATTTACATACATTATTTACATTATTCGGACAACCTCCCGTTTATATTTCTTTCCGCAGCTGCACGGGACAGCGTACACGCAGTCTTTAGTCATGTTTTCCTCTATAAGGGGTCTTACTCGGGAAAGGTATCTGCGAAGTGTCGTCCAGTTTTTGAAGGTTGTCCTGATGTTATATGGACCACAGATCCTTTGTATTTTCTCTGATAACCCTTTCACATAAGGCAGGCAGACTGTTTTCTGAGGGAAAGTAACAAGAGATAACTGATAACTGACATCCATTAAACATGGCACGTGGAACTAGAACGGTCTACCCCAGTGAACGAAATAAAGGGTTCAGTTCGACATTCCAACCACCTGAAGAAGGCTGGAGTGTACAACGGCCGAAATGTTGTAATAAATATGGCGACAAAGATGAGGTCAATAGTCTGAATAATGTAAATAACGTACATAATACCTCATCTCAGAAATATAGACAGATAATAATTTACATAATAATATATATTATTTGATCATGAATAAAATAATTTAACAATACCGTATAAAGTCTTACTAAATAAAATAAATAAAAAATATAAATAAAAAAATACAAATTAATCATATTTGAAAACCCCTTTAAGAAAATCTCGATGTTTTAGAAAAGAAGATAATGAATAAATAATGAATAAATATTAATGCCAAACCCATTATAACCCTAAATAAAATTTTAAAAATTAGTGATTACAGTACAGCTTCAAAGATAGTCAGTATAAAGAGACAGAAATCTTAAACGCTCACCCATACTTAACGGATTTTAAATTTGCCACATAAAAATACACTTGCTCCCTTCATTCGGCAAAAAGGCCAACATATTCTCATTTTTAAAATATTCTTATCATATATATATATATATATATATATATATATATATATATATATATAATTTATAATTATTTTAAAAAAAATATGTATCCATCGCGACACAGAAAGTACTATGTTTTGAAACTGAAACTTAAATCTTAAATTAAACTTAAAATCAGAAGTTTGGTCTCATTTAAAAGGTAATGTCGAGAATAACCTTTGAAAGATTCGAAGGTTATTCCCAATATCGCTTGACAATGGAACTGGACTTGAAATTTTAAGTTTAATTTAAGCTGTAAGTTTCCGTTCTGAAATAGTAATTTCTGTGTCGTGATGGATACATTTTTTTTTAAAAATGACTATAATATTATGCTCTACTGAGGATGCGCACTGCTGAGTCCCTGTTGAGGTTTCTTCTAGACTCAGTGAATTACTTATTATATATATATCTATAAATATATATCATAAAAAACAATTTATACAAAGAATTAATAAGCAATGTTAATGTCATCTATATGCCCTGTGTCATCTATATGCCATATGTCTTCCATGTGACAACTCGAATATAAGAATCGTATTATTCAAGGAATTGATAGTAAGTTAATGTTTCATTAAGTCTTGTTAGCGAAGTGATTTCGCCATTAATCACATTAACATTGCTATTTAATTATAAATTATGTCTTTATGATATAAAATATAAGCTGGGTATAGGACGAAACGGCCGACCAGTGCTTTCTGCATTCTGTTGAGGTTTCTTCTAGACTTGATGAATTAATTATAATTATCTCAAATCCTCCTAATTTCTATCACTTGTATATCCTTGCTTGAAACGTTGTGACAAATATGGCGACAAAGATGAGGACAATAGGTAATATAGTTCGAAATATTTAATAATTGATAGGTCCTCCTTTATTTTGAATAACCTTTTCAATCCTTTTTGGCATTGACTTGATCAGGTTCTGGCAAATCTCATCTCCAAGCATTGAATTCCATTCCGATATGAAATTCACAATCAAATCCTCTTTGCTGCTCAACTGCTTTCTCCAGAGCCTATACTTTATAATGCTCCATAAGTTTTCTATGGGGTTGAAGTCAAGAGATTTGGACGGCCATGTCATAACACTCACCTGCTTCTCATCAAAGTATTCCTTCGTCAATTTTGATTATTAACAGGGAGCATTATCCTGCATAAAAATGAGCTTGGTGGGGTCGATTTGCACCCTTTCAGCAGAAGGGAGCAGACAAGACTCTAAAATTCTCTTGTACTGCTCGCTCCTGAGGGTCTTTTCAATAGGTTTTAAGAAACCAGTTCCATGAAAAGAAAAGCATCCCCAGAACATTATACTGAACGGATGCTTGACAGTACTTACTGCTAAATTCAAAGAGCTTTCAAAGCTTCTTCTTCGGATTTTAGATCGCTTATCCTTTGAATTTAGCTCAACTTTCGTTTCATCAGAGAAGAGAACATTTAGAAAAAAAAATCAGGTGAGTCACTTTTATCGAACAGCACTGTATATATATATACGATAAACTAAAGGATATAACTACCCCGGACCAACTGGAGGAAATTACGCATAGACTCACGGAAATTATCAACAAATCTGAAGCACAACACCGGTTTAAAATTGTTAAAAAACTGAATACATTATACAAAGGTAATATCACACTTCCTGACAAAACGGATAAATACATTAACCTTTCTAACTATGAACTAACCAAGCACCAAAAAGAATTACTTAATCTTGGACCTAACTGCCATATATACCGTAAGTACAATCGACTTTTCAAAAAAATAGAAATCGAAACCTTATACCAAAACATCGTTAAACTCCAGGATGAACAGCTAATAAAAACTACACCAGAATTCAAAGACTTACTTAAGGCTGAGGCACTCAAGGATCGGCATGATAAAAGCCGAAACTCCTCAAAAATACTTACTAAACAACTGAAAATTGCCGCACAAGAACTACGCAACCACCCTGACATAATCGTAAAAAAAGCTGACCAACATTTTCGTCCTTCTAAACAAATTAGATTATAACAAAAAACTTGACCACATACTCCATGATCACATAAAATTTAAAAAACTCAACAATAATCCGACCAACCAACTAAAATCAAAGCTTAATAAACTCATTAATGCTAATAATGCCGAACAGAACTCATTAAAACTCCCTAAGATTGTTGGTGATTATAGGCCTGGTTACATATACGGCACTATAAAAACACATAAACCTAACTATCCTCTCCGTCCTATCATATCACAAATTCCAACTCCTGTATATCAACTAACAAAATACATCAACCAACTCATTACTCCTTATCTTTCTAGTAAATATAGTGTTAAGTCAACATTAGAAGTAATCCAAATCCTAAAAAGCGAAAAACCCGACAATGAAATCATAGCTTCACTTGATGTTGAAAACTTATTTACCAATGTCCCTGTTAGTGAAACTATTGACATAATTATAAGAAATATATACAGTAACTCATCTTTACCCCCACTTAAAATTAATCCTAATATATTACGGAAACTACTATTAGCTTGTACTACTGAAGTCCCTTTCTTAGATCATAATAATAATATATATATACAATGTGATGGTGTCTCTATGGGTTCAGTACTGGGTCCGACATTTAGCAATTTCTATATGTCGAACCTGGAAAATAAGATATTTACAGACTTTAAAAAACCATCCATCTATGTAAGATACGTTGATGATATTCTTATGTTAGTTGAAAATACAGATGAAATACTTCAACTACAAAAATGTTTCCAAAATAATTCTGTCTTCAAATTCACGTATGAACTCAATACTAATAATAAAATTCCTTTCCTTGACATATTGATAAACACAAATAATAACAAATTTACTATTTCGCCATATAAAAAACCTACTAGCATAAATTCATGTACACTTAACTACAAGAGCGAATGCCCATATTACTACAAAATAGCAATTATAAAAAATCTAATACACCGTGCAGAAACTAATTCATCCACAAAACAGATTTTTTACAGTGAACTAAAGAATATAAAACAAACACTTGTTAATAATAGTTTTCCAAACTATATAATTGATGAACAAATAAGATGCTTTCTTAGAAATCTCAATACTAAGCAAATAGTACATAATACTGCTTCTACTAATCTCAAACATATTAATCTCCTATATCGTAATCAAATGCATACTAATTATAAACAAGATGAAAATATACTAAAAAAATTAGTAAATACTAACATATCCACAACAGATCCTAGCAAAAGAATTAAGTTAATTATATACTACACTAAATCTAAAATATCCAACTCAATTATTCGAAATGATTCTTCTCCCCCGGTTAGCGATTTGAAAAAAACCAACATAGTTTACAAATTCAGGTGCCCTTTGGGAGATTGTATCTACAACGAACTAAATAATATCTATGTTGGTCACACCACAAACTCGCTTTCACGACGCTTGACACTACATTTGAATGATAACTCTAACATTTTTAGGCATTTAAAACAACATGCCTGGCCGCATACACAATTCCGGAAAATCCTCGTCGAAAACACAACTATACTTAAACATGAAAACAATAAACAAAAACTAAAAATTCTTGAAGCTATATACATAAAACAGTTGAAACCTAACCTGAACAAAATAAACTATGAAATCTCCAAAAATATCCTTAAATGCCTATAATTAGTAACAGAAGTCATTGGTTCATACCAACGGCTTTCCATACTCAATACTCATCGGATTCACTCTCTCGTGGTCATGTGTGAAGTCATGAGCTGTCGTGCGATTTTCGCTTTCAGCGTTTTATATGCACGTGTTTATCGTTGCTTGGAAATCATCCATGTAAACAAATAATACTATCATCAATTTCTTGTTCGTGTATTGCATAAATATATTGTGTAATTGTCATCTTTGATAATGGCTTATGTAAGCCGAAAGCTCAGATTGGATTAATAAAAAAAGTATGTATCAATATTGTGATTTTCTTTCATTATTTAATGATAATGTTATTAAGATTATCAGACTATATGAAAAAAACTTACATAAAATATATAGACAACACTTATCTATATTATTTAATGAAACATGTATTAATATATATATATATATATATATATATATATATATATATGTTGTTTTACGTTATGCTATATTTATGAGTGAAAGTGCTTTTTTTATTTTTAAACAGTCCTTTTCATATTTAAACGCAATCGTTATGGCCGAACGACTACGTTTAAACACGAAACAGTCTGTCGCCTCTGAGTGTTGACTTCAATGCCTACTTCTATATTTACATACGCTCTGTGTCTGATATCAAGTACTTTAACTCATAATTATAGCATACCTTAAAACTATAATATATATATATATATATATATATATATATATATATGTGTGTGTGTGTGTTATATGAAGAAATATAGTCTTAAAGTGTGCTATATTTATGGGATAAAGTGCTCAATATCAGAGACAGAGCGTGTGTAAATATAAAAGTGCACATAGACGTCAACACTTAGAGGCGACAGTCTGTTTCATGCTAGATGCAATCATCGGGCCACGAGTGCTGTTATTTTCTTGGTGCATTGTGGGTAGTCATTTTTGGCAGATGTTCTACCGGAAGTCGTTTATTTGTTTACTTATTTATTTATTTGTGTCAAATTATTTTGCTTGTTTTTATTTAATTTTATTCTTATTTTTTATCCTTTATATTTATTTTATTTTTATTTTTTATTTATTTTGATCGGTGTTTTTATTAACGTAGTAAAAATTTGTTTATATGGCTTATTGTGGGTGGTCTATTATGGCGGCTATTTTACTGGAAGTCTTTTATTTATTTATTTGGGTCAAATTATTTTGCTTGTTTTTATTTATTTTTGTTTTTATTTTTATCTTATATATTATTTATTTATTATTTTTATTTTGATCGGTGTTTTTATCTAGCTTATTTAACAGTTTTGTTTTTTTGTGAAGATAAAGCTATTTGTTATATTTTGGGGTTGATTTTTGTGGTTTGTTTTGACTATTATTTTGGTGGGAACAGTTTTTAATTTATTTATTTGGATTTATCTTTATTTGTTTTTTTCTAAACGGCCAGTTTATCGGTATCGGTTGTTAGTTTATTTATATATTCGGATGTATTTAGATCAATTTATTATACTCGTCGTTATTTATTTATTACACTGTCTCTTTTTGGTTTTCGGTTTTTATGTAACTCAGTATATTGTTTTTTATTCATTTTTTTATTTTTTTTTATCGTTATATAACAGTTATAGCTGTTATATATATATATATATATATATATATATATATATATATATATATATATATATATATCGAGTGTAACAGCAAAATTGTTCAATTGTTAGATTAAGATTTGAACCATTCAATCTTAGAAATGATTAAAGATATTTTACTGGAATTCTCCGAGGTTTTTCTAACAATATTGAACTCTACCTAGAACAATAATTTGAAATGAAGATCCCTCTTCCGGTTATGATCTCCTGATCCAGTCTTCCTCTCTACTGTTCCCTCTTTTTTAAAATTTATTCACCGTTCTCTTGATGGTTCTTGAATGGACTTTGAAGATGGAAGCCAGAGTATGAATGATGGTACCATTACTGCAGACCTGAATGCTCTCTTTCCTCTCACCATTGCTCAGTTGGGAAGAGACTGGAGCTGGTACAAAACGATATTAACTTGTTCTCTTTCTCACTGATTAACTCAAAGGTGTTTTCACTGATTCTTACGACAAATGGTGTCAAGATGGCTAAACATCTTATCTGAAAACCTGAAAGAAAGAAACTCAATTAGTTAAGTATTATGGTGTCTATGTAGTCCACCACTAGCAGTGGTTTATCTACTTCACGCTGCTGGTGAGTAATGTATTTTGTTGATGATATAAAGATTACTATTTCATTTCCAACCTCCTTTTTTGTTATTTCTCATTCAACACGTTCTCAAGTAAATATTACGCAAAATAATTTTTTTATTCATTAAGCAATGAGGATATAGATTTATCGATAACTATTCAATACAATTTCTACGAAATTTTCAATGGCGGTTTTTCCAATTTGTGTATAAGCAGTTGCTATTCCGGGTTTAAATATATGAAGGAACTGTTTAAAATTTATAATTATTCTCATCTTGAAGAGCGTCCGGGTTTTCAGTTACACCGGAAAAACATTTTTTATCAAGTCTGCCCTGGCATTTCCCCCAAAACTCTATGTCATAATATGCAAGGACGTGCGTTTCCTAAGATACCCAAAATCACCCAAAGACGAAAACGTCATCAAAAATTGTATAACCAGTATTAGTATCAAATAGAGGCCGCGATGGATAAATTGTCGCCCAAATGACGCAGAAATGGAAATAACACTGACATCTCATTTTAACCGATATACAGGGTGCGATGGATAAATTGTCGTCGAAATGGCGCCAAAATGGAAATAACACTGACATCTCGTTTTAACCGATATACAGGGTGCGATGGATAAATTGTCGTCGAAATGATGCACAAATGGAAATAACACTGACATCTCATTTGAACAGATATACAGGGTGCGATGGATAAATTGTCGTCCAAATGACGCCGAAATGGAAATAATACTGACATCTCGTTTTAACCGATATACAGGGTGCGATGGATAAATTGTCGAAATGACGCCAAAATGGAAATAACATTGACATCTCATTTTAACCGATATACAGGGTGCGATGGATAAATTGTCGTCTAAATGATGCAGACATGGAAATAACACCGACATCTCATTTGAACAGATATACAGGGTGCGATGGATAAATTGTCGTCCAAATGACGCAAAAATTGAAATAACACTGACATCTCATTTGAACAGATACACAGGGTGCGATGAATAAATTGTCGTCCAAATGACGCAAAAATTGAAATAACACTGACATCTCATTTTATCCTATTTTAACAGATTACCAAAATCACGCAAAAATATCTTGAAATACTAAAGACTAAATTTATTCAATAAAATCGCCATTGGCTTCAAACACGACCTCCAGACTCTTCTGCACGGTCTCCTTGTTTAATTTGGTGAATGCTGCCATACTCCTTGCCTTCAGTTCATCTTTGGTGTTACAAGGAGTTTTGCTGATCTCTCGCTCAACTGCGCCCCAAACAAGGGGGTTGCTATCTGGGGAGTTAGGTGGCCGGATGTAACGGGTGATGTGGTCGTAGAAATTGTCTGAAATCCATGACTGTGTTGTCCTGCTCGCATGGCATAATGCGGAGTCCTGTTACCAGACATAGAGTCTTCCAGCAGCCTCTTGTCCCAGTGTAGCACAACCTTCTCAAGGCACTTGATGTAGGCCTTCGTGTTGAATCTGTGTGAAGATGAATGGAGTGATAATATCGCCATCACTCCAAACACCATGATGTTGACTGGATATATCATCCAATTCTTTCCAAATCCTCTGCACTGTCCTCAGGTTGACACCCAAAATCTCTGAAATGTTCGTATTGGAGCTTCTGGTGCGAATGCCAAGCAGTACAGCATGCCATTTCCAAATTTCTGGTGGAGTGAATTGCGTCATGGTGCTCTTTTTCTCACCGACGGTGCCCAACTGACCCTACAATAGTGTGCATTCGACAAAATCCAAAACAAACAATGCGCATGCGCGAAATTAAGAATAAAAAATGCCGACAATTTACTCATCACACCCTGTATGTTTACGCCATAAAAATAATTCATTTTAAGGAAAATTTATTTCTAAAAATACATCCATTTTTACCATCAAGTCTCACGAAAAATTAGATGTAATTCAGTGAAACTCAGAACAGAAACAAGATAAGTAAATATCTAATTTTATCATTATTATTATTATTATTATTATTATTATTATTATTATTATTTCATTTCCCTTGATTTCTGGTGTGTACTCATTTCTTTCCGGGTCCCGACCAGAGACCTAAGGTCAGAAATGGCATCATGACATTTTCCACTGAGCAACTGAAAAAATAGAACTACACACGTATTTTAAATAGATAAAGCCCTTCGTAAGGTTTGGGCTGTAGTCGTGAACTAAGTGAGGGACAAACAGACATGAAATAAGATATTTTTCTCAATATAATACAATCTAATACTATCTTATACAATCTTTTATATTTCAGATGAAGTTGGATTTTATAGGAATTTCTTAATTATATTATTATTATTTTATTTCTTGTAGTGTACTCATTTCTTTCCGGGTCCCGACCAGAGACCTAAGAAGCTTTCTCGTTTTGGCGTCCATTCGCTTAATTTCAGCTATAGGACATTAAAGCTGTATTGCACCACAGGGACAGCCAAGGTGTTTATGGTTGATATTTTTTGAGTTTAACTCGGTATTTAGTACCAGTCGTATACGTCTGCAGTACTCCTTTCTTACCCTCTCCTTCATTTGGGGGTGCTGTATGCCATCTCCTTCGCTAATTCCTTAATACTTATAAGCTTCATCATCTTCCAGTTCCCTAATCTTTGTGACAAAATCTAAATCTGTTAAGGGTGTTTTTGTTGTTATTATTATTATTATTATTATTATTATTATTATTATTATTATTATTATTATTTCCTTTGATTTCTGGCGTTTACACATTTCTTTCTGGGTCCCGCCCAGGAACCTAAGGTTAGAAATGACATCATGACATTTTAAACTGAAAAAAAATTACATCGACAAAGCCCTTCGTAAAGTGTGGGCTGTACTTGTCAGAACAATTTTTTGTATCTCTTTGAGGCATGGACTTCCAGGGATCCCTTCAATTAGTCTACTGGAATCTTTTCCAACCAGTCCAAGGGCTCCAACTACAACAGGGATTGTTGATGTTCCCATGTGCCACAATTTTGAGATTTCTATTTCAAGGTCCTTGTATTTTGACAGTTATTCGAATATCTTCAAAGATACATTGCAGTCTGCAGGGACTGCCATATCAATAAGGAGGCATTTTTTTGTTTGTGATCTTTAATAACAATGTCTGGGCGGTTGGCTTTGATTGTTCTGTCAGTGTTATTATTATTATTAATGCGTCACCTCTTGGCATCAAGTAGTATAATTACAATTTTTTTCAGATAGAAATCCTCTTATTAAACCCCCAATTTGGTTGAGGTGATTGATTCATACTTTTCGCATTAAAGGAACCCGACTGGAATTCAAACTCAGCTCTTGTCATTCAGAGTCGCTATATATTGTCATTTGTTAAAAAAAAAGCGCCCGTTTTATTATCTTATTCCACAGTCGCACAGGTAGATGCTGGTAGCCTAGGTTATAACTTCTCGCCAATGGCCATTAATTTTGCCTTGATACTGATCAATCTTTTAGCAAAAACGGCGTCTCGCATGAAAGTGCTCACGAAGCAGAGCTATATCACTGCGGAAAAAATCACTGTTTCATAATCATCGTCGATAACTGAGCATTGTTAAATTAATTTATACCCGAAACGATATATATAATGAATATAATAAAAGTTGACTATTTTTTATCTTCCGTTCAAATAATTCGATATCAAAACATATAAAAAGTAATAAAGTATAAAATAATCAGTTTATCAACACAAACACAAAACTTATAAAACTTATAAAACCTTAATTTTTACAAATGATTCCTTAACATGGCCTGAACACGGCAGCTGATGGTTTGCATACAGGCAGCTGATGGCTCGCGTACCGGCAGTTGATGGTTCGCTTACCGGCAGCTGATGGTTCGCTTACCGGCAGCTGATGGTTCGAGTACCGGCAGCTGATGGTTCGAGTACCGGCAGCTGATGGTTTGCATACAGGCAGCCGATGGCTCGCGTACCGGCAGCTGATGGTTCGAGTACCGGCAGCTGATGGCTCGCGTACCGGCACCAGTCCGCGGACAACCACTTTGAGAAGCATTGTCAAACACAATCAATTTTAGTAACGGTAACAGCGATGTCATTTTAGTTCGAAACTCAAGTTATTGGTTCGAGAGAGGAAAACTGGTTTCGCTTAATTGAGTTTTTTACGTCTTCAAACATTTGCAGATTATTTAAAAAATAAAATCCAGAAAATATTTTTATTTAATTTTTTTGTGCGTGTGTTGCCAGTGGGTGGATAATAATGACATACTGATGCAAGTATTACTAATTAATTAGCTAATTGACTAATTAATTAACTAAGTAATTTGTCAGCCATGGCACATGAGTTTTTCCCTGTTAGCCAGGTGGGTTTTATTATCTCTCAGTCTCTGTCTTCGGGAAGAGTGAGACTCGGGGTTCCGTCAGAGGCGCAACGATGGAAAATAAAACTGTGAGGTGCCCAACCCTGGTGAACAGCCGTCCGAGGCTGCACCCTCTCATGGTACTAGAGAGAGGGAATTTTGCCCTTGACCCGAGTGCACGCGCTTGGGTTCCCCGCATTAAACTCGACCTTGTGTGACATCTCGTCTGCAGTGGGTTGATTGGTAAGTATACTTACTAATTAACCCATAGCTGCGGGGAGAAGAACTAAAGTTATATATTTCCCGAGGGCATTTGCGCGTAAGTGAATATAACAAGCACAATTGGAAGTCGGCTCTCCAATCCCTTTTGTGTTCATATAAACCTTTATTTAAATTCCTTGAGGTTTCTCCTATGTATATCTTGTGGCAGTTACTACATGCAATAGAATAAATTTCTCATTCACGTTTTAGGTTATTATTTTGTTTTGTATTAATTAAGTCTTTTATTAATATACACCCTTGTGCAAATTAATTGAAACAAAACAAATAATTCTCGTAATTTTTCGTATTTTCCCAATGAAACATGTCCCAGTCCACATGTTAGTACTTCATGTTCCCGCCTTTACTTTTTCGAAGCTCTTGGATGGGATTTGGCATGGAATCGACTAATTTGGAGCACTCCATATTGACTGGTCATGGCACCCACGTCTATGACGACAGTCACGACCTTCACTTTTGTCGTATAGTCCGCCATCTCTCTGTAAGGCTTGTCAGTGCGTTCGTGTAGCGTTACAATTTTTGTACGCTTCCTTGGAGTAACGTCCATCGCAGAAAATGGCCGTAGGAAAACTAATCGACAGTCGAGACAATAGTGTCTGGGTGTAATGAAAATCTGATGAAATTACGGATGACAAATATTTTTCAATGCCAGAAACATTTCATCATACATCCTGAAAATAGATCAATATTACTGCAAATTATTTTATCTGAGGAAAAACTAGAAATCGATTACACCCTGTCACTCCAATGGGTCTAAAACTAACCGTATGCTGAAAAAATTAAACTAAAGCGGTTGTTTCAATTCATTTACACAAGGGTGTAGAAGCAGTAACAAATTTTATGCTAAGCTTATATAAATTCTTTCCAATTGTAGTTATTATAAAGAAAGTTGGTAAAACGCTATATTTTTTGGCTCGTTGGGTTTTGCCAGAACGGTCCACTCTTCCATTTTTTAACACAAAGTAACCTCGGTTCTCGAACGTCTCACATGTCGAACAAATCGGTTTTCAAACAGAAAATTCGAGATGTAAATTGCCTCGTTTATCGAACAAAATTTCGTTTCTCGAACAACATTGCCGAACGGGGCCGAAACAAGCCGAGCCGAGTTAACCCGAACGGAACCATTTCTGAGTCGACCGCCATGTGGTATACATTCGTGTGTTGTGTTTTTCTTTTCCAATTTTAATATATATATATATATATATATATATATATATAAAGGTTTAATACTAATATTAAATTTGTCACTTAGCTGATTTGATGTTACTTTCAGCAGTCCTCCAACTGGAGAATTTCGTATACGGACACGCCAGCAATCGTTCAGTCCACTCCCCAGGAGAGATATCAGTAATATATATATATATATATATATATATATATATATATATATATATATATATGTGTGTGTGTGTGTGTGTTTGTGTGTGTGTCTGTGTGTACTTTATTGAATAAATTACAAACATTATGTCCGCTTATTTTTATCATAATCCTTTCATATACACGAATATTTTTCGTATATTACAATAGAATAAGACAAGAAATGCACTGTAACACTAAGAATCACTTATTTCCCAAGTTCTTGTCATCTCTTTCTGATATCATCATCAGGTAGTGTAGCTATCAGTTACTGATTTATTTTCTTTTGCGTTTAGATGTTATGGCTACCTAAATACACTAATATATATATATATATATATATATATATATATATATATATAACTGTTGAACACGATTGCTATCAGTTTCTAAAATCAAATAATTTTAATAATTAAAAAAAAATTAATTCCTAGGTAAATACCTACTTTGTTTTATAAGCCATATTATATATATATATATATATATATATATATATATATATATATATATATATATATATATATATATAAAGAAAAAAAGGAAATACAAAAATATTTTTTTTAAATTCATGCATTTATTTTAATCAGTAATAGAAAACAGTAACAATTACTTACATCAAACCAACCATGAGTTTAAATAATAAGATAAATCCCATTAATATATATATATATATATATATATATATATATATATATATATATATATCAATATATATATATATATATATATATAAATCCCATTAATATATATATATATCAATATATATATATGTATCCCATTAATATATATATATATATATATATATATATATATATATATAATGTATGAAATATTTCGAATATGTAAATGTCATACAATTACGTATTTTATGCAAGAACATTTTTAGAAATCTAGTAATATTTAAACGTTCAAATCAACTTCCCATTTGTTTTCCCGATTTAATGCCAAGACCGCGAGCTGGGTAAGGCAAAATTCAACTCAACGTGAAGATCCTTCATTTTGAGTGTGAAAATTAAGTAGCTCTGTTTTTTATTTCTTATTCTGTACTTTTCTTATATATATATATATATATATATATATATATATATAATGAATGCGAATATCAGTGTGTCACACATTTCATCTTTACTCCTAGAGGCCGTGGCCCCAAATATTGTACCATTTTGGAATCAGACCGACTCCTTGAGCAAATTAAAAATATTCCGGGCCAGATCCGGACCCGCAATCCTGAAAATTTGGATTCCCAAGTTTTCATTACTGTGATTTTTTCAGATTCCGCCATCTTCGCTCCTATTGATAAAAAACAATTAAAGGGACACAACTCTCTAATTTTCAATAGCACATGTTATAGAAATTTTTGATTTCTATGTTTTTATTACTGCGATTGGCTTTGGCGATATTTTACGTGAGTTTTTTGCGACAATTTTTTTGTCCGACAACATTTTTCATAAGTTGGAATTAAATTTGGGATTAATCCAAATTAATTGCGAAATCCAGCGAAAGCCAAAAAGGAAATTTTAATGGTAAACAAACTGACGACTAAAAACAAAATAAAAGGTTCCAAAAAAAAGAGAGCATAAAATAGAAAAACGTCAAGTATTACATCGTGTTCCAATATTCCCTCCTCATTCATGTCATTGATTGTTTTGTTCTATACGCCAACGTTCACCGTTTGATAAAGTTTTCACCGAAAAGGTCCCCTAAAGTTAAAATGACGTCCTCGCTATTTCAGTATTGCTATGGGTCCTTGCCTATAATTACAGAATGAACTCGTCCTAAAACTATGTATACTACGCCTCTCAAGAGAGAGGGACGAATCAAGAACATTATTTACATAATTCAGGTTCCGAAGTTCTCGCATAAAAGGCACTTAAATCAAATCAGAAAGAGGCTGTTAGAGGATTCTAACGGTCTACCTCAGGAAGAGGAGGAAGTAATGGACACAATATTTGACACATTCAATATGCAAAGGCCTCAAGCAATTTCAGAACCGCGGAAATCAAGAAGAAAAAGAAAATTTACAGAGCCTTTGATGATTAATCCGAAGAGGAAAAATATTAAAGACCCCTGCACGGTAAAAGCTTAGGAGGGGGGTGTTAATTATAGAATGAACTATTCCTAACACTATGTATACTACGCCTCTCAAGAGAGAGAGAGAGAGAGAGAGAGAGAGAGAGAGCGACGAATCAGGTCGAGCTGATAGTAGTTCACTCCAAACCAGACTGACAGTCATACTAACACCTTCCACATCTTGTATTATTATTCCATGCAATATATCTTCGTTATTTCTGAATAAAAAATTGTTAAATGCATTAAAAAATACGTAAGTTCGAATCATTAGCAAATTGAAGTTGTTTTTTGTTTAATGGATATACTCATATCCTCAAACACTAATAGCAATAATATTTCTGAAACAGGCATTTATAAAATAAACTGGCAGAACTGTTCCTCCCAATATATTGGAGAAACAAGTAGAAATTTTAAAAAAACGCATTTATGAGCACAAAAGTGACCTCACAAAAAACAACTTAGCTAATGCACTAGTCATACATAGAAATAAATTCAACCCCAATTTTGATTTTAAAAATGCTACACTCATAAAAAAACAAAATAACTCACTCAGAAGGAAAATCCTCGAGTGTGCCGCCATTGAATATTACCCAAATATTAATCTACTCCCAGACATTTCCCAATATCACCATTCTTAACTGAACTACTACTCTCCCAAGCAAACGTACACAACTATATCAAGTATATATATATATATATATATATATATATATATATATATATATATATATATATATATGTATGTATATATATATATATATTGCAAGGAAAAAATAAAATTTATTTTTAATAGGCATTATGAAAATAAAAAATAAGAGATGAAAACATAAACAAGAGAGACCAACCGGTTTCGTTCCCAAGCTCATCAGGGTCGATTGGGAACAAAATAATAATAATTTATTTCAAAATTACATTTACTCGCACAAACACCCTACATACAATTAAAACATTAAAAAATGAAATGATTAATGCTATGAGGGAAGACAAAATCAAAAATAAACGACGCAAATTTTCGCAGCGAAAGAAAGAAGGAAAAAACAAAACAAAACAAGAAGGTAGGGGGAGGAAGAAGAGTAGTAGAAAGGAAGGGGAGGAGGGGAAAATGTATGATTGACATGCACTAGAGTATAATAACGTGAAGTCCAAGGAGACTTACAAAGAGACGGTTCCCTGGACCATATGTACATAGACTCCAGTGCCCGTAAATGGAAAGGGGAGTGCGAACTAGCCAGAACAGTGAACCAGTTCAAACTAAAATTGAGTAAATGTAATTTTGAAATGAATTATTATTATGTTCCCAGTCGACCCTGAAGAGCTTGGGAACGAAACCGGTTGGTCTGTCTTGTTTGTGTTTTCATCTCTTATTTTTTATTTTTCACGCCTATAAGAAATAAATTTTATTTTTTCCTTGCAATATTACGGTTTTGTACCTCCAAGTCATATATATATATTTTAAATATGATTCCTTCGCTACATAAGAGTTCTCATGTTTCAAAAGCGAGAGCCGAGACCCTTAATATGATTTTTGAAATTAAGTTGAATTAAGGTGTCTGGTCTCGCTTCCTCGTCAAGCGAGAATTTGGGTATTTTCGCTTTTGAAACATGAGAACTCTTATGTAGCGAAGGAATCATATTTTTTTAAAAAATATTATAATATAAACTCTACTTCTGTATGGAGCACTGTCTTTTAAAAAATAAAAGCAAAAATACTAAGGAACTCCGGATTATTTACCTAACGTGTTATTTCCTATTTTTCTGCATACCTGCATATATATATATATATATATATATATATATATATATATATATATATATATATATATATATATATAACAGTTTAGGTATATATATATATATATATATATATATATATATATATATATATATATATATATATATATATATATACCTAAACTGTTATATTTTTGAGCAAAGAGTGTCAAGGTTTAAACGTCTGTTGATATAAACAGTGTGGATATAGAATTAACACCGCACGTTGACTGTCAGTTTCACATCTTAAGCCACCAGTGTGATATAAATTTTTTAAAAATTTTATTTGTAGTTGAAATAATTGTCAATATATTTGTCTCATATTTTTTCACAGTTTTAACATTTCCCCTCCAGTTTTGTTTTCGTCTTTGATTTAGAATGACACTCTTTTATTTGGCGTGTTTCTTGTTCGCCTCCCGGATGTGTAACGGCAAATGTTTCACCATTGGGAGCAGGTTTTTGTAGGTCGGAACTGAGATAATAAATTCGTGATGGGGCTGACTGCTCAGCTCCGTGAACATTTCCGGGTCAGTCCAGATGGCGTTTCCGATGGCGATAACAAACAGTTCGAAGCCCTTCTTCTTCATCTCACCAGCCTCCAGCAACACCTCTGACGTAATGCTACTCACGGAAGGGTCAACAAATAGAACCCCGATCTGTCGCTTACGATTTTTGACGTTTTTAAAATTCGCCTCTTTGAACAGCTCTTTGGTCATCTGCCGTATGATGTCTACAAGGACGTGTCGTTTCTCTTCGTCTAACCTGGGAAGCAATTTGGAAAGGTCCTCATTTATAGCCGGTTGCAATGGGATATTAAAACTGGGGGAACAGAGAGCGTTTGATACAAGAGCGAATTTGTCGTGTCCAATATGTGGAAGCAAGTGATTGATAAACTGGAGAATTAACTTTGCACGAGAGGGGCCCATTGCTGTAAGATCAAAACCAAAAACAACCGTGCCTGGAAGGAAAAGAAATAATGCATTATTTCGTTTCTTGGATAGATTCAAACATTTTCTTCAAAACAATGAACTTTATAAAATGGCAAATGATAAGAATATCCTTGCAGTTGGTTTACATATTTTAGCAATTTAGTATATGTTTAGACATTTTATGAATAAGAAATTGTTTTCACATTTATTTAATTAATTTCAAATGATAAATATTGCATTAATTGTAATGGTATTTGTGTTGTAACGCCGGGAAGGTTACTAATTAGAACAATTAAACGAAGGTTGGTAATGAAAGATAATACTTAGGACAAGAACAACAGATAAAAGATTTGCCAGCGGCACGTAGAAGAAGTAGACAACTGCTAGAAGTGAGTCAAGTGGATTCTACAATGAATCTCCACCTGCAGGATATCTACCAACCGTCCAACGTGATCATATGTGGCACAAGGCCGTATTTAATGTGGAGTATCCGAGCCCGTAGGCTCGGCCACAAATTCCCAGTAGACCCCGTATACAACGGGATCGGGTTGCTGTTTCCCGAGACGAGACTCTGTCCTTAGACAGTCTGAGGAACCTCTCAGCCCAGAGGCAGAGAGTTTTGACCAGCACAGCCGGAAACGAATCTCCAACTGCAGGATATCTACCAACCGCCCCCACGTGGCCAGATGTGGCACAAAGCCGAATTTAATGTAGAGTATCCGAGCCCGTAGGCTCGGCCAAATATTCCCCGTAGACCCCATATATAACGGGGTCGGGTAGCTGTTTCCCGAGACGAGACTCTGCCCTTCGACAGACTCGTCTGGGGATCCTCTCTGCCCGCAGGCAGAGTTTGATCAGCACAGCTAAAGACTAATCTCCGATTGCAATATATCCACACGCGGTCAGATGTGGCACAAAACTGAATTTAATGTTAGGTATCCGAGCCCGTTTGCTCGGACAAATATTCTTCGTACACCCCGTAAAAATCGGGGTCGGGTAGCTGTCTACCACCCCAGACGAGACTCTGCCCTTCGGCAGAGCCTCGTTTGGGTTCCTCTCTGACCGAAGGCAGAGAGTTCGACTAGTTTAGCTGGAGACGAAGACCAACATACAGTATTTACTACTGTATTTATGTGAATGGGGACATACCCATTATTGTCCGTAGGTATGCTACAACAATTGGTAAATATAAAATTATTCTTGAAAACAATCTAATAGTGTTTAATATTTTTGTTGTAAATTCTCAAGAACAAAAAATTGTTTAAATTCACTTTCATCATATGTTTGGGTTTTATTGCAATTCTACTCATCGCCTTTTAAAACAATAAATATTGCCGAGGAGTGAAGGTAGTTAAAATAATAGCGGTGTCAACGGAAACACTGTCTTTTTGGCACTACGTCTTCTTGCAGGCACGTTTGCCAAGAAAGTTATCAAGAATATAAATAGAATATAGAAAATGAGTTTTTAATAACTAGTGGAGTTGTTTACACAGCCATAAGTCTCTTTCAGGTTGTCTAATATGTTGATTAACATCGTGGCTGCTCTGTTGTATGGGCGTACTTAGGACATTGGGATGTACCAGTTCATACTGGAAACAACACCTAGGAAATGAACGCAGTAAAATGGCGGATGTGTACAGAGTAATTCAAACCTCAACAGAATGCAGAAAGCACTGGACGGCCGTTTCTTCCTATATTTGGGACTCATCAGCAGTGCGCATCCACTACCGAGAATTGAAACCCTGACAGTTGAGTTATCAAGCAAACGTCATTTGAGATAATTATAATTAAGTAATTCATCAAGTCTAGAAGAAACCTCAACAGAATGCAAAAAGCACTGCACGGCCGTTTCGTCCTATATTTGAGACTCATCTGCTGTGCGCATCCACTACCGAGAATTGAAACACGGACAGTTACGTTATCAGGCAAACGTCATACCAACTGTTCCAACCGGACTCGGTGGCGAAGAGGTAGCAAATCAGACTCAATATAGCACCGCTCGCTCACATATTCCGTGGTGGAACTCAACTGAAATTATCTGTAACCATAGGACTGTGCCCCCTGGAGCCACGACTACTATCACCAAGCCGCTCAAACTGAAGCATTAGAAGCTGGATCAAGCAATTATACAAATATGACAGAAATTGTTGAACTGCTGATGAGTCCCAAATATAGGACGAAACGGCCGTCCAGTGCTTTCTGCATTCTATTGAGGTCTCATTCAGACTCAATGAATTACTTAATTATAATTATCGAATCCTCCTAACAATTTCTATCATATATCTATATCTATATATATATATAGCATAATGAGAGGCCACGTATACTTTCTTGATATGTATATAATATCTGGATAAAATAAATGAAACAAAATTGGGTGTTTTTTTATGAAAGTATTTATTTCGGTGTTTTTGTATATATTTATTTATTTATTGTATTTATTTCTGTGTTTTAATTAAATAAATAAATAAATATATACAAAAACACAGAAATAAATACTTTCATAAAAAAACACCCAATTTTGTTTCATTTATATATATATATATATATGTGTGTGTGTGTGTGTGTGTGTGTGTGTGTGTGTGTGTGTGTGTGTGTGTGTGTATTTAGGTAGGCAGCATATTTTCATTCATACATTTATAGTTAAATAATTTAGACATATGACGATTAGTTTTCGTTGGGATCCTTTCAAGTTTCTGGATTCATTTTTTGGTAGACTTGGATAATTGAGTAAGAAAAATACCAAAGTTTTCTTTCGCATAGTTTTTATTATCCCAAGTACATTCAATCGCATCTGAGACCATCTTCAGGGGTTTAAGTTGTTTGTGAATATGTATATGTGTTTCAGTGAATTTAAAACTTCAGTTTGTTTTGTGTTTTGTTCTGTTTTTTTTTTTGTTTTTTTGTTTACTTTGAAATCTAGAACGCTCTGCATAAGCAAACAAAAAACAAAAAAACAAAAAAACAAAACAAAAAACAAAATACGAACAGTTGAAATGTTTTAAATTCACAGAAAAAAAACACATACATAATCACAGACAACTAAACCTCCTGAAGATGGTCTCAGATGAGATTGAAATTACTTGGGAAAATAAAAACTATTTGAAAGAAAATTTTGTTTTATTTTCTCAATTTTTTAAGTCTACCAAAAAATGTAAAACTTGAAAGTATCTCAACGAAAAGCAATCGACGAATATGTATAAATTATTTAACCAAACCTGTTTAAATACACACACACACACACACACACACACACACACACACACATATATATATATATATATATATATATAAAGCTCTTCAGTAAAATGAATGGAGCACTTTGGCTGATTGACATTTGTTTACATTTGTAAAAACAATACGCTAGATTTAGTTGTGTAACTCTACCGAGTGAAGTTAGCTCTGACTGACACCAAATTAGTTGTGTTTCAATCCTGGCTTGAGGCATTCGGAAGTCTAGTCGCACTGAGGAGGCGTGATACATCGAAACAGTACTGTCTGTGAATGACATAATATATATATATATATATATATATATATATATATATATATATATATATATATATATATATATAATAAAGAAAAAAACAACTGAAAAGTTGCAAATTAAAAAACAATTGAATGTTTTTTTTGTGAAAATATTTATTTATATTTTTATATATATATATATTTGATATTTCAGATCGGCCCCGATCTTTCATCAGAAATGATTGTTTTCAGAAGTTTGTTTACATTAAGTAGCGTCCGTCGCGATATGCGAACATCGCGTGATATGGAATGCAACTGTGTTTGAATATTTCTAACGTAAATCTAACTGTAGTAATATTTTAGATGTTGTTTAAAAAATTTTTTAACTATATCTAAAAAAATTTTTTTGTTTAACTATTGAAATATTTATAAAGATTTAAAATACCCAAGTCTTTATTTAACCCTAGTTTATATGTATTTAATTTTAAAATCCAGTATTTTTCTATTTTTTCTGCGTGTGTATGTGAATCTGAAATCAGAATCTATCAATACACATTTACAGTTTTCTAATGAGTATCCTGGTTGATTAAAATGTTCAGCTATGGGGGAATAAGGATTGTTTTGACGTATGGTTAGTTTATGGTTGTTGAAGCGAAATCTAAAATTATTTCCAGATTCACCAATATATCCACTATTGGGACATATTGTGCAGAATAAATAGTAGATTATGTTATGGCTATCACAGGTGAGGCGAGGTGGGTATATTTTGATATTGGTGTTGGGTACACACACACACACACATATATATATATATATATATATATATATATATATACGCAGCTCTTCATTCAAGTATTTAAATGGGTATATTTTGATATTGGTGTTGGGTACACACACACACACACACATATATATATATATATATATATATATATATATATATATATATATACGCAGCTCTTCATTCAAGTATGTTCGGACATATGGACATATTCTGTCTATTTATTCCTATTTTAATCGTCTCGAATTCTCTTATCGGCTTCTTAATGTTGTTATTAAATTATTAATAATTATATCAATATTATATTGCTATGTTCTTACATTGTGCTCTCTTTGGATTAATGTCCTACTTGGAATTATCCCATCTAATTTTCAATTTATATTTTTAGATCGCTTATCCTTTGAATTTAGCTCAACTTTCGTTTAATCGGAGAAGAGAACATTTAGTAAAAACATCAGGTGAGTCACTTTTATCGAACAGCACTGTATTCTGAAACTACATTACTCTAGGTACTTGGATAAGTATATTTCATTTTGATCAAAGGGGATCCCCAGGGGTTACAAACGCGCCACTGATTTTTTCCCCCTTTGATATAAATTAAATTTTAATTTGAAGAAGGGAATAATTCCTATCCAAAATATAGAAGAGAAAGATCTGATTTTCCTTACCCTGACTTACCCTCTATTTTAACTTGTTCAGTCCTTAAAGGAAAATCTTTTCTGTGTTACTCTATCGGCTCATATTTAATTTTTTTTCTTTACTTACTCTCCATCTCTCCTCCCTTGTATCCTCTCCTCTCTTCTCCCTCTTCTTTCTCTCCCTACTCCAAGTTATTTTAAATCCTTATATTGACATTTTTCTTTTTCTTTCTTCCTCTTTTAATATTATTTTATTTTTCCTTTTCTTCTGTTTTCGCCTGGATAAATTGACTCAATTTATTTTTTTAAAAAAAGCTTTGGTCTGAAGAGATAAATACTCATTTATGAAATAAATTATAATCGAATGGATTTTTAAGGATCATCGGTATTCATTAATATATAATCTTTGGATTAATGTCCTCCTTGGAATAATCTCTTCTAATTATCAATATATATATATATATATATATATATATATATATATATGTGTGTGTGTGTGTGTGTGTGTGTGTGTGTGTGTGTGTGTGTGTGTGTGTGTGTGTGTGTGTGTGTATATATACACGCAGCTCTTCATTCAAGCATGTTCGGTTAAATAATCTGGATATATTCTGTCTATTTATTGCTATTTTAATCCTCTCGAATAACCTTATCGACTTCTTATGGTTCTTATTAAATTCATTAAGCCTTAGATTTTTTTCATTTCTTTTATTTTCTCAAGTACTTTCAATTGCTGCCATATATGGTCTAGTGCCTCTTATGTCTGTCTCAAGGTTCTTGATATGATCCAGAGACGGATATGCAACGTAATTGGCCCTGATCTGGCATCTCGTCTGCAGCCGCTCTCTCACAGACGTGCCGTTGACTCCCTGTCTTTTTTAAAAAATACTTTTATGGTAACGGCTCCGATGAGCTGCTTTCGCTGGTTCCCAGACTTCATGAATTTAAGCGCTCAACTAGGGTGGCATTTCGCTCTCATCCTTTCACTGTCGAAACTATTAAATGTAGCCGTCTCTTCTACTCCAATAGCTTCATGACTCGCACCTCTCCTTTGTGGTACTCCCTCCCCATTTCTTGTTTTCCTGATAGGTATAATCTCCAACTATTAAAATGTAACGTCTCCAGATGCCCTGATCTATCCCCTATCCGTCCCTTGGGGTGAAACGCTTATAAAAAAAAAAGTCAACACAGGACAAATTTTTTATATGATTACTACTTTATGAAAATTGATATGTAGTAAAAACGGAGGCCCGTATCATAGTTTTGTGGGGTGTATCATAGATTTCTTTTTAGGTCCAAAAGAGTCAGTGTAATATAGTAATATGATATCGTCAGAGAAACCCAGAGAAACGAAAGGAGAAATACTTACTAGCGTAATCCTTTTGTGGAATTTCAGTTACGTTTCCGCCTGCAACAAAATAGTAAGATAGGTTATTAAGGGGTTACAGCGTGTGGAAGAATTAGGAACAGAAACATTAATAATGAGCGGGAAGAGAAAAGAGTAATCAGAAAGACAGTAAATAGCGATTGATATTGCATTTCAGATTTTTTCAGATCAAAGTTGTCTGGACAGCACGGAGACGGAACTGAGTTCCACAAGCGAGAATTGCGAGAAAATAAATTGTTAGCATACAATTAAATCTTCCTTGTTCATTTAATGAAAATCTT
This sequence comes from Acanthosepion esculentum, assembly GCA_964036315.1. Lineage (NCBI taxonomy): Eukaryota > Metazoa > Mollusca > Cephalopoda > Sepiida > Sepiidae > Acanthosepion > Acanthosepion esculentum. The sequence goes on along the minus strand of OZ038508.1, from coordinate 87,765,938 downwards.
TCTGCTGTCCAAATACATATTTATCGGTATCACCCCATGCAAGGCAGTAAAGCCACTAAGACGCAAGGGGTTACAGCTTGTGGAAGAATTAGGAATAGAAACATTAATGCTGAGCGGGAAGAGAAGAGAGTAACCAGAAGGACAGTAGGTAGCGATTGACATTTGCATTCCACAAGCGAGAAGTGTGAGAAAAGAAGACTGTTAGCATAGAACTTACGGCTACATCTAACCAGCTCAACTGTAAATTGATGAGATCTTGAAGCCAGTCAATTACTGCGCTTAAATTCATAAAGTCCACGTACCGTAGACAATTATTATGAAAGTACTTATAGAAAAGACATTTATGTACTATGCCCCTTCAGGACATAACTGAACACAGCTCTCTATAATTTCCTTTCGTATGTAGCTCTTAATAAATTGTATCTTTGTTCTCGCCCTTAATCCAACATCCATTTGCTCAAGGACGCTCGGTAGGTTATGTTTAGTTGCTTCTCTATCTTCCGTTCAATCAAGCCAGGATATTGTGAGTAACAATTTGCCAAGCCCACTTTCCTCATTAGATTTTCCCGAATTAGGTTGTCGTTTCCTTCAATGGTAGACTGGTTGCCAACCAAGGCTATAGGCCCCAGTCTATCCTGCTATTCAACCATGATAACAACAGTCAGTCAGTTAAGTGCCATACGTGATACACGATTGGGTGATCATGTCTAGACTAGTTGCCAACCAAGGCTATAGGACCAAGTCTGTCCTGCTATTCAACCATGATAACAACAGTCAGTCAGTTAAGTGCCATACGTGATAAACGCTTGGGCGATCCTGTCTCTTTCAATTCATGACTGACTAGGCAGAAGATTTTCCCGCAGTAGGTTGCCGTTTTCTTTCTATGGTAGACTGGTTGCCAACCAAGGCTATAGGACCCAGTCTACCCTGCTATTCAACCATGATAACAACAGTCAGTGAGTTAAGTGCCATACGTGATACACGATTGGGCGATCACGTCTCTTTCGATTCATGACTGACTAGGCAGAAGATTAAGTCAATTCAAAATCTACCCTAGGAAATGTTTTTTACCCGAAAAACGTAACCAGAAATAAATACAAAATCTTCCTTTTTTTTAACATCTTTGCATATCTCCTTTGGAAATTTTTTTTTTCGTGTATCATATGTTGAAATTCTTTTTTTAATACTGAAATCCTACATCACCCACCGAAATATTCAAAAAGCCAATCGAATCAGTAAATTATGGTCAAAATTCCTGATAAACAAAGAATTTTAATTTCGGCACCGATAGCCGGAAACACTACCCGGCTGTCAGAATATATACGATTTTAAAATAAAATAATATTATCGGGTCAAAGACATGCTATGCAGGACTAAATACCACTCGAGCTTTCAAAATGTGAAATGGCCAGTTGCTCTCCTGCACTGCAGTCCTACGACCACGCTCGGTCATGGGAATGGTCTAGGTTAAGGTTCGAGTCTTCGCTAAGCTCCTTGGGAAATTCGTGAATCCCTCTTTTTCTACCTATAAGTCAAAAAAAAACCGGGGAGACCTGGATGTCTTAACTTGGTTGGCAACCAATCTAAGAGAAGGAAAATTCTGAATTCAAAACCGGCCCGAGGATGGATAGCCACCCTCAAGTTTTCTTTCCCGAAACACACCCTTATTCCTATAGCCCATAGCTATGGATCACAGTCAATTCGAGTGGGCTACATCAAGGTCTCTTTATCCATTGAAAAGATCTTGTTTTTAATCCTAGATGATTTCTATGGAAATATCTTATGAGGGATGGGCTCAAATATTTCTCTAGATACACCACCATTCCTACGATCCATAGCTATGGATCCCAATCTATTTGAGTGTACTAGATGGGTATTGAGCCTACCTGAAGGTCTCTTTACCCATTGAATATTTTATTTTTAATTTTAGTCGATGTCTATGGGAATATCTATAAAAAAAATACCATTTCCTCTTAGAAAGGTTATTTTTCGGTTATAATCAAATAAAATTTCGTGAAAAAGTTTTCCTACCTGCAATATTTCCAGGAAGATCCGAAAAATTATCTCCGAGTACAGATTTTGATGGTGTAATTTCCGTTGTGGCTTGAGATGTATACTTCAGCGTTTCTTTATCTGTCCTTAATGTACTTGTGTCGGCTGTTGAAGAGTTTCTTTTCAGTAATTCAGGGGTGCTTGCTACTGGAATATATTAGAAAGAAACCAGTAAAAATCGCTATTTTTCGCTATTTACGCGGGGTTTTCACTATATGGGGGACTCTCTTATCAAGTTAAATGACTGTTAAACAATCAACTTATTCTTGGCTACAATTGAGTGACGTTTATATTAGATTGTTTGAAAATTGAGGGAGTTTTTAGTTTAAAATTTGTGAGGTATCGTTGAGCTCGTCATGATGTAAGTAACCTACATACCGACTTTGAATGAAATCAGAGGAAAAATGTTGAATTTATCGATTTTTGATCGGTTTTATCGATTATTGATTTTTTTTAAATTATCGATTTTTTACGCTAAGATCATTTCTTACATTGTACAATAAATGTGCCATGTTTGGTCAAAATCGGTTGGATGGATCTAAAGTGAAAAGGTATCACACAGACAGACACACAGACATCCTCTGTTTCATATATATAGATAAGTGAATGTAAAACTTTATGTGTGTATCGTCATTGGTAGTATATTTTGCAGCAAAGTGGTCGACGATGATTTACTCAGGTGAATTGGAATATAGAACTACGCTGATTGACGGCCTACATCGACTTTTACAGATGGGTCCAAGAAAACGTAAACTGTGACGGCCACACCCCGGTCAACGGCATCAGCCTGCCGGCTAAACACACATTTTCAACATTTTGAAATCAGGCCGACTCTGTGAGCAAATTAAAAACATTCCGGAGCGGATCCGGACCCACAATCCTCAAATTTTGGATTCCCAAGTTTTTATTACTGAGATTTTTTTTCAGACTCTGCCATCTTCGTTTTTATTGAAAAAAAAAAACATTTAAAGGGGCACAACTCTGTAACTTTCAATAGCTCATGTTATAGAAATGTTGGATTCCCGAGTTTTCATTACTGTGATTTTTTTCAGATTCCGCCATCTTCGTTTTTATTGAAAAAAACATTTAAAAGGACACAACTCTGTAACTTTCAATAGCTCATGTTATAGAAATGTTGGATTCCCAAATTTTCATTATAGCAATTGTTTTCAGCGAGTTTTTTACATAATTTTTTGCGACGAATTTGTTTTTGAACAATAAAGATTTTTATAGCATGGAAATAAATTTAGAAATATTCTAAATTAATTGCGAAATCCAGCGAAAGTCACCTATGTAATAAAAATAATTGTTTGTACGGAAAGTAAGGCCCTACGCACATCAAATTTTCTTTAAATTAAATGGTGGCAGAAGAATTATTGTTGAATTTTTAAAAGGTAATCTTAAATATTAATACAATACTTAAATGCAGCGATTAATTTTCATTTCTTCCGTAGTTTATCATTGCCTATCGCATACAGCAGCAGTATGCCTTGCAAAAAGAAATCTTCACCCACAGAGGATCAGATTGCAATCAAAAGAGCCAAGGCTGAAACAAGGAAAAGAAAGCCCCGTGCAAATGAAAACCCAGATCAAACAGCAGCCAGGAGAGCTTCCAATGATGAGAATAAGAAAAGATTTATAGACTATCAAAATCCTGAACAATCTGAAGGCCCAATCAAGAACCCCCCACAGGAGCCAGTTTAAATGTTAGTGTAAAATATATGTGATATTAAGTTGTTGTTTTTATTTTTTTATTTATAAAAATGTTCAGTGGTAAATGCCATTTCTGACCTTAGGTTTCTTTTTGGGACCCAGAAAGGAAATAATAATAATGATGATGATAATAATAACAATAATAATAATAATAATAATAATAATAATAATAATAATAATCTGTGATAAATATCCAGAAACCATTGATCATCTTGTATCAGGTTGCACGATATTGGCACCTACTGAATATAAAACCCGGCATGACAGAGTGGGCCAATATCTGCACTGGAAAATTTGCAACTCCTATGGGAAGGAAACTGAAAGAAACTGGTACGAACACCACCCAGACCCAGTTACGGAGATAGGACCTGTTACAATTCTATGGGACTACAAGCGTCCTACGAGGCTGGCATCCCGTTCCCACCCCTTCACCGTTGAAACTGTTAGATGTAGACGTCTCTTCTACTCCAATAGCTTCATGTCTCGCACATCTCGCCTATGGAACTCCCTTCCCTATTACTGTTTCCCTGACAAATACAATCTCCAACGGTTTAAGTGTAGCGTCAATCGTCATCTCCAATTGCCTTGATCTATCCACTTCCCTTCTCCACTTCCTGACATCTTTCATTCCTATCTGCTCTCGCTCTATATCTTCCGTAACCCCCCTGCCTTGATCGACCCTCCGTCCTTCTGTTTTTCCACATCTCTTCCTTTACCACTCCTATCTGCTCTTCCTCCAGCCCTTCTGTAACCCCATGCGTGATAGTGGCCACCGGCCTTGCTTGGGGTGATACGTTTAAAAAACAAAACAAAAAAAAAAAAAACAAAAAAAAAAAAACAATACACACTGACAGAACAATCAAAGCCAACCGCCCAGACATTGTTATGAAAGATCACAAACAAAAAAAATGCCTCCTTATTGATATGGCAGTCCCTGCAGACTGCAATGTATCTTTGAAGATATTCGAAAAACTGTCAAAATACAAGGATCTTGAAATAGAAATCTCAAAAATGTGGCACATGGGAACATCAACAATCCCTGTTGTAGTTGGAGCCCTACGATTGGTTGGAAAAGATTCCAGTAGACTAATTGAAGGGATCCCTGGAAGTCCATGCAACAAAGAGATAAAAAAGATTGTTCTCGCAATTACAGCCCACACTTTACGAAGGGCTTTATCTATGTAATTATTTTTTTTGCAGTGGAAAGTGTCATGATACCATTTCTAACCTTAAGTCTCTGGGCGAGACCCGGAAAGAAATGTGTAAACACCAGATATCAAAGGAAATAATAATAATAATATAAATACCCAGAAAAAATAATTAAATAACCAAAAACAATTGACCATTTTGTTTTCTGGCTTCACAGCCTTATTACCCACTGAATAAGAAACTCGGCATGATAAAGTGGAACATTACCTGCACTGGAAAATATGCAACTTGTACGAGAAGGAAACTGCATGAAACTGGTAAGAACACCACCCAGACCCAGTTACAGAGATAGGACCTGTAACAATTTTATAGGGCTTTACAATACACACAAACAGAACAATCAAAGCTAATCGCCCAGACATCGTAATCAAAAACCACAAGAACAATATGTGTCTCCTTATTGACATGGCAGTCCCTGCAGATTGTAATGTAGCTTCGAAGATCTTCAAAAGGACCTTGAAAATTCAAAAGGATTCAAGAAATACAAGGACCTTGAAGTGAAAATCTAAAAAATGTGGCAGGTGAGAACATCAATAATTCCAATTGTAGTAGGAGCACTCGGATTGATTGGGAAAGATACTGATAGACACTTTGAAGGGATTTTTTGTAGCCCATGCCTTAAAGAAATATTTAAAGAAAATTGTACTTACAAGTGTAGCTCACACAGAGATTTATCTATGCAAAATGTATATGATCTACGGTGGGGGACCTGGAAGAAAATGCGTATACAACAGAAATGGCTAGGTGCCTGGTGAGCCTACACGAATGCTTATTTACTCATTAACAGGTCTTTTTAAACATGGTGTGTCTATGGGAATATCTTATAACATTTCCTCGTAAAAAGGTTATTTTACGGTTATAATCAAATAAAATGCCGTGTAGAATGTTTCCTACCTGCAGAGTACACACATTGATGGTGTTGTTTCCGTTGTGGCTTGAGATGTGTCTTGATTTTAATCCAGGAGGATTTCTATAAAAAAATATCTTAGGGGGGATGGGCTCCATATTTCTCTAGATACACCACCATTCCTACGATCCATAGCTATGGATCCCAATCTATTTGAGTGTGCTAGATGGGTATTGAGCCTACCTGAAGGTCTCTTTACCCACTGACTGGTTTTATTTTTAATTATAGTCGATGTCTATGGGAATATCTTTTAAAAATGGCATTTCCTCTTAGAAAAGTTATCTTCCGTTTATAATCAAATAAAATTACGTGAAAAAATTTTCCTACCTGCAATATCTCCAGAAAAATTATCTCCGACTACAGATTTTGATGGAGTAGCTTCCGTTTTGGCTTGAACTGTATACTTTAGCACTTCTTTATCTGTTCTTAACGTACTTGTGTAGGCCGTTGAAGGGGTCCTGTTCATTAATTCAGGGGTGCTTGCTACTGGAATATTTTCCGTCTTTTGTTTCCTGGCTGTTGCCATTACAACGGTGTAACTAATTTTCGTTGACGGTTTAGCTGTCAAGAAAGACAAAAAAAAAGCAATAATTCATTGAAAAAATGAAAGCGATCGAGAGAAAAAAAATAGAAATATTGATGAAACAGAGAAATACCGTGTTTAAAAGCCAAATTGTCCAATTGTTATATTAAGCTTTGAAACATTGTATCTTAGAAATGATTAAATATATCTTACTGGAATCCTCCGAGGTTTTAATACCCCTTTTGGACTCTACTTTGATTTATTTTCGTCTGACGTACATGTTCTCAGTTCTTTCTTTTTTTGTATCATTTTCCTCCCTTTTGGTATTGGTTTGTTTATTTGCAAATCAAGACACCGAAGGTCTTCCGATTGAATATAATTTCTTATATTCATAAGATTATAACTAGTATATATATATATATATATATATATATATATATATATATATATATATATATATATATATTATTCTAGGGTAATTTTCCAACTTATTAAAGATGATCTTCTCCTTTTCTAACGTTCTATCCTGGAGTAAAAAGGTACCTCAGAGATTTCACGTACGATTTCATTTTCAAGTCTTTTTTCTCTGCTCTTTGAACTGTTATTGCTGAAACTCCTCTCTCATGTGCCAAACTTCTTCTGGATTGAGTTGGATCTTTTCTAATTGATCTCTTTAGCTCTGAGTTGAAATGATGATCTCTCTTCTTTTTGTGATCTCCTGATCCAATTTTCCTGTCCATTCTTCCCTCTTTTTAAAACTTATTCACCGTTCTGTTGAGAATGGATGCTGGTACCATTAATGAAGGCCTGAATGATCTTTTCCCTCTCATCATTGCTAATTTGGGAAGACAGTAGGGCTGACACAAAACAATTTTAACCTGTTTTTGTTTCTAGCTGAATAACTCAAACGGTTTTTCAGTGATTCTTACGACAAATGGTGCCAATATAGCTAAATGTCTTATCTGAAAACCTGGAAAAAGAAATTAAATTAGTTTAGTGTTTTGTTTGTTTTTTCTTTATATTAAACATTTTGTGGAATGGATAATTATGCTGTTATATGATTTGGACAAATTTTCTGTTACACCCGGCACACACACACACACACACACACACACACACACATGTACTAAATATAAAAGTGAACATAGAAGTCAACACTTAGAGGCGACAGTCTGTTTCATGCTAGTGCAATCGTCAGGCAACTAGTGCTGTTATTTTTCTCGGCTATTTATATATATGGGTCAGTGGTGCATTGTGGGTAGTCTATTTTGGCGGTTACTTTTACCGGAAGTCGCTTATTTGTTTATTTATTTATGTCAAATTATTTTGCTTGTTTTTTTTTTTGTTTTTTTTTTAATTTTTATTTTTTATCTTATATATTTATATTTTTTTTTATTTTGATCGGTGTTGTTTATTAACGTAGTAAAAATTTGTTTATATAGCTTATTGCTGGTAGTCTACTACGGCGGTCATTTACCGGAAGTCGTTTATTTGCTTATTTATTTGGGTCAAATTGTTTTGCTTGTTTTTATTTATTTTCATTTTTATTTTTTATTTGTCATTGATTAAAGCTATTTGGTGAATTTTGGGGAGGAATGTTGTGGTTTGTTCTTACTATTATTTTGGTGGGAACAGTTTTTAATTTATTTATTTGGGTTGATTATCTTTGTTTTTTCTAAACGGCTAGTTTATCGGTATCGGTTGTTAGTTTATTTATATATTTGGATGTATTTAGATCAATTTATTATACTTGTTATTTATTTGTTACACTGTATATTTTATCTCTTTGGTTTTCGATTTTTAAGTAATGCAGTATATTATTTTTTATTATTTTTTATCGTTATATAACAGTTATAACTATTTTCCGTCCGATTTTTTGTTTTGATTTTTATAGTTTAATTTTTTGTTCATAATAGTTTGATAATTTGTTCATTATTTACTTTATTGATTTTTTTTCGCCTATTCTAACAGGTGTGGTTTGGTAATTTGTTTGGATTAATTTATTTTGCTTATTTTATTGTCATTTTGTTTGTTTATATATTTATTTATTTTTCTATTTTAAGTTACGTAGTAAAAATTTGTTTTCATGTCTGCATTTTGAGATTAGCTTGAGATTGTACTAAAAATATTCATTTAAATTATTTAAAATAATAAGTGGTACATCTGATGACGAATGCGTGTTTATAAGTTTATAGCCAGTGGTAGTACCTTTGCTTTACTCAGGTGAATTGCGATGGGGTTGCTTGAAGTTATCCAGTGACTTCATCCAAAGAGTTGTGAGTTCAATACCTGACCACAGCAGAGGTGAACAAAACTTGGCGAGTTGAGTTACTGAAGTGAAATAACTGAAACTGAGATTTCCAGAAAAGGCATGGCACGTGGAACGAGAACAGTCTACCCCAGTGGACGAATTAAAGAGTTCGGTTCGAAATTCCAACGTAAACAATCTGAAGAAGTTTGGAGTGTACAACCGCCGAAACGTCGTGAATCTATCTATCTATATAATACTAAAAGTCTGTACTTGCGTGGTGCGCCGTCCGTCCGGCGCATAATGATTTAAGTTTCATTCCCCCTCTCTCTTTCCACTTCTCTATCCTCACCTCTCTCTTTCGGCCTTTTCTTTCCACCTCTCTTTCTCTCCCTACTTCTTTCTCTCTACCTCTCTCTCTCTCTCCACTTCTCTCTCTTTCTACCTCTCTTGGGAAGTATATGAATCTATATGGGTTAAATAGCAGCATAGAATGGGCTTTCCAGCCTTGGGTGGTAGCCAGTCTAGGAAGTCTAGAAGGAAAATTCTGAATTCAAAATCGTATCGATAGGAACGGGAAACCATTGCACTGTCTTCCGCGAAAAGGCATCGTAATTGACTATTAATGAAGAAAAGGACACATGACTGCCGATGTCTGACAAGGATGTGACATTAAGAAAAACAAAATTACGTTTTAATTTGGAGTTGTTATCTTCGTAATAAAAGAAGAATTTATAATGGCGATGAATTGTGGATATCTGAGGTAATCATGTATTTATATTGACACAAAAAAAAAAAAAAATGAAAAAAAATCACTTAATGTCCTTATTTTCAAGGCAGATATATTTATTAGTTAGCTAAAAGACTTATATTTAAATCTATATAATACTAAAAGGCTGTAATTGCGTGCTTGCGTGGTGCGTCGTCCGTCCGGCAGATAATGATTTAATTGAATATGATTTACAAATACGAGTTGTTTATACAGTATTTTTATTTTAACTTTCTTCAAACAGACAATTTTTTAATTAAAATATTTTAATTTAAAGACAGACACAAAGAGATCCTGCTTTGCTGTTTCATCCAGTGTTTGTAGAGTAATTATATTTCAGCTTCCTTTAAACAAGCAATATTTTAAATATTTAAAAAAGTATTTTTAAACTAATCTGATTTAAGAAATATTTTAAGTGAATGAGATTTAAAAATACGAGGTATTTATACAGTAAGTATATTTAACTTTCTTCAAAGAAACAATTTTTTTAATTAAAATATTTTAAGTTAAAGACAAACACAAAGAGATCCCGCTTTGCGGTTTCGTTAAGTTGTTTGCGACCCAACGGATAGTCTAGTATATTATAAATGTCTGTTTATATCTATCTATCTATCTATCTATCTCAGATCATTCATATCTATCTATCTATCTATCTATCTATCTCAGATCATTCATATCTATCTATCTATCTATCTCAGATCATTCATATCTATCTATCTCAGATCATTCATATCTATCTATCTCAGATCATTCATATCTATCTATCTATATCAGATCATTCATATCTATCTATCTATCTCAGATCATTCATATCTATCTATCTATCTATCTATCTATCTATCTCAGATCATTCATATCTATCTATCTAAGTGTATTCATACCTATCTATCTCAGATCGTTCATATCTATCTATCTATCTGATCTATCTATCTATCTATCCGAGTCTTTTCATATCTATCTATCTATCTATCTATCTATCTATCTATCTATCTATCTATCTATCTCAGATCATTCATATGTATCTATCTATCTATCTAAATAATACAAAATATATAACTTTTCAAAGGAGGTGTAGACTTTTGCAAGCCACTTTATATGAGGCAGATCTGAGTTTGACCGTAAAGAATTCTGAAATCAATGTGATTTCAATACATTTACTTCTTAGTGAATTAAATTTCTAGTCGAATCAAACTGATATTTATTGGGTCGAAATTCTTCTGAAATGTGTCACGGATAACCAGAGTTTTCTACTTAAATGCTTTTACAATCTCCCACCCCCAAATCCTCTACCCGGAGAAGAAAATATATTGAAAACATTTTCATATGTTCTTATTTGCAAAAAAGTCTATAACTCTCATTGTTACTACAATGAGAGTTATAGACATTTTTGCCTTTTCATAAGTAAAATCGAAAAGCAAAAAAAGAAATATGTTTGTTTTATTTTTAATTTTTAAAAATATTTACAGTAGGCTAATATATCTAAAAACAACAAAAAAGAAAAGAAAACATGTTTATTTTATGAAAGGATCAGGTTAAAAATATAGAATCAAGTATCTTAATATCTGATTTAGTCACGCCCTACTCTTAACATCTGATTCAAGTCCCACCCACATTGCGACATTCTTCTTGACTTACTACATAGAATTAATCGTCTGCGAGATTAGCTAGCTAAACATTACACGAGTGAGTTGAGCTTACGTTTGGGAATATATGTAGGTATCTTTGAAAGAAAAAAAGAAACGTGGTTGTTCATCGGTATTTACATTCAATTACATGTCAAATAACTTCAAAAGAAACAAGATTATGTTTTATTGACTGTGAGAAAAAGAAAAATGATCCAGTCGTATTATAAGTATTCATAAAATTATGACGCAATTTCTACTAATTTCATCTCAGCGAGGAACAATGTAATTTAAGCATCACCTTTTTATGTTATTTTACAAAGAATCACCTAGGAATCAATTTGGATGGTTTTGGTTAAATAACATTAAAAAAAAGTTTTGCTTAAAATTAAATCGTTCTTAAATTTGGTAGTAACTTCATTTTAGATGAAAACTTGGAAATTTTCAAGCATATTTCAGTTAAATTTTCACTTACCGAAATTATAATTTATATGAAAAGAAGAATATATCATTTTAAGTGATAGCAGATGGATATGGGTAAAACCGTCGACAACTTTTTTTTTCTATTTATTGTGAAAGTTTAGCTTAAAGTATATAATTTTGATTTCTTATTAAAACTTGGAAATTTTCAAGCATATTTCAGTGAAAATTTTACTTACCGAAATTATAATTTATATGAAAAGAAGAATATATCATTTTAAGTGATAGCAGACGGATATGGGTAAAACCGTCGACATCTTTTTTTTCCCCATTTATTGTGAAAGTTTAGCTTAAAGTATATAATTTTGATTTCCTATGAAAACTTGGAAATTTTCAAGCATATTTCAGTGAAATTTTCACTTACCCAAATTATAATTTATATTTATTGCTTAGATATATGGAAAAAAGAATCTATCCTTTTAAGTGATGGCAGACGGATATAGGTAAAACCGTCGACACATTTTTTTCATTTATTGTGAAAATTTATTTTAAAGTATATTTATTTTTTATTTCCTATGAATACTTGGAAATTTTCAAACATATTTCAGTGAATTTTTCACTTTCTCTCATATAATTGAATGCACCAAATAATTTTATAGTCAACCTTCACACAACATATGACATATTTTTTATTATTTTATTTCATTCTTTGAGTTTCGTCGAGAAGGAGCTCCAGATCAGTTATGGCAGCAATATTCAATGCCCGGATGAATGATAGATTTTTGAATGTGATTCTGACGTGGAAAAATGTCTGGCCTGACACAGAGAAGCCACGTTCCTAGCTGTAGACCTAGCAATTGATTTCATATGATCACTCTACGTCATGTCAATGGCAAATGTGAGTCTACGAAGGTGCAGAGAGACGCTCTCCTGGAGGTTAGTAGTGAAGGTAGAAAAGGTTCGTTATGGCGATTAAATAAAAGCAGTTTTGTTTCTGAGTCGTTAAAATTTACAAGTCATTCCTTGCTCCAGGTAACCTCTGACTGCATGTCATTTTCGAGAGGAGTTGCCAGTTTTACTTTGTCGGGCCCACCAGACGTAAGACAGAAGTAAATAGATGTATCATCTGCATGACCTAGTTAAGAACTGATGACATCGGAGAAGTCGTTGATGAAGATAAAAAAACAACTTAGGTCCAAGGATCGAACGCTGGGGGACCCCTCATTGATGTGACATGTACAAGATGCATATCCGCTCAATTACACGATTTTTTTACGAACAATTGGTTTAAGTCAAATATTCGTCCAGAGACAACGTAGTCCTTCAACTTGTGCAGAAGGTCAGGATGCCAAACGCTGTCAATCGCCTTTGAGATATACAAAGCCACAGCCTGAGCCGAGCCATTCTTATCCAAAGCCCGATAGACAAATTCAGTCATAACTGTCAACACATCTGTGGTAAACTTAGAGAAACGAAAGTAATAATGTTTATCCAAAAAGATTATTAACAAAAATATGCAATATATATAAATATAAATATATATATATATATATATATATATATATATATATATATATATATATATATATATATAAAAGAAAAAATAAAATAAAATAGATATAAAGAATAAATATAAAAATAAAATGAATAAAAAATAAAATAAAGAATAAACTAAAGAATAAATATAAAAAATAAAAGAAAAATAAATAAATAATAAACGTAAAAAATAAAATAAAAAAGAAATATGAAAAATAAAATAAAAAAGAACAGAAAAAATTAAAATAAAATAAAAAATAAATTTAAAAAATAAAAGAAAATAAAAAATAAAAGACAAAAATGAATTGAAAAATAAATGCAAGAAAAGAAAAAATAGAAATAAAAAATAAAATAAAAATATAAAATAATTCCCTTTAAAAAATAAAATAAAAATTAAATAAAAATAAAAGGAATAAAATAAAATAAAAAATAAATAAAAATAAAAAGAATAAAATAAAATAAAAAATAAATAAAAATAAAAAGAATAAAATAAAATAAAAAATAAATAAAAATAAAAAGAATAAAATAAAATAAAAAAGAAATAAAAAGAAAAAGAAATCGAAAAAATAAAAGAATATGAAAATAAAAAAGAAATATAAAAATAAAATAAAAATAAAATAATAAAAGAAATATAAAAATAAAATAAAAATATACTGAAAAATATATAAAAAAGAGAAAAAAATATATATCTATATAAATAAAATAAGATAAAATAAATATATAAAAATAGAATAAAATAAAAAATAAAAAGTAAACTAAAAACATAGAAAAGAAAATAATAAAAACAGAAGGAAAAGAAGTTTCCTTACTTGCAATATTTTCTTGAGGAACTGACACGACCATAGTTGGTAGAGATTCGAGTGGCTCTGACACCTTTGTCGTTTCGGGTTTATTTCTCCGTAAAGTAGTTGCCTCAGTCGTTGGAAAGATTCGAGTCCGTGTTTTTGATGTGTATGGTACTGGGATGTTCTCTGCGCTTTCCGCTTCTTGTTTTATGTTTGGTGTCATTGTAACCTTCGGATGATTTGTCGTCGATGGCTCAGTGCTCGGTGCTGTCGCCTTTGTAGTGGTTTCCATTTTGACTGGGAAAAAAAAAATTTCTAAAAACATCCGCCAACATTAAAAAAAAACAAAAAAAAACCCAGCATCCCCAGTATTTCTTAATCGACTTCCCGCGTCAAAGCCAATCAAGCTTTAAACCAGTCTTTCCCAACCTGGGGGGTATGACCCACCGGTGGACGCTATCAACTGTTCGGTGGACGATGTGCAACTGAACAGAAAATGATGGGGAATTGGAAATTTTGGTGGGTGATATAGGATTTTCAGAAATAAAAAGTAGAAAACATATTAAAAGGACAGTATTTACATTAGTCGGACTATTGTCCTCATCTTTGTCGCCATATTTGTCACAACGTTTCGGCCGTTGTACGCTCCGGCCTTCTTCAGGTGGTTGGAATTTCGAGCCGAACCCTTTATTTCGATCACTGGGGTAGACTGTTCTAGTTCCACGAGCCATGTTTGATGGATGTCAGTTATCAGTTATCTCCTGCTAATTTTCCCTCTGAAAGTTCTCCACTGCCTGAACCGGGTATTGAACTCACACTCTTTGGGTCTGTCACTGGATCTAACCAACGCCTTTATCCACTGTGCCATGTGTCCTTGAGGACAATAGTCCGACTAATGTAAATACTGTACATAATACCTCATCTCAGAAATATAGACAGATATTAAAAGGAGATACGCAAAGAGCCTGTATATATATATTTGAGTGATAAGCTAATTCTATAAACAACAGCCACCTGCACTAAAGCAAAGCTCTTCAGTAAAATGAATGGAGCACTTTGGCTGATGGGCATTTGTTTACATTTGTAAAAACAATACGCTAGATTTAGTCGTGTAACTCTACTGAGTGAAGATAGCTCTGACTGACACTAAATTAGTTGTGTTTCAATCCTGGCTTGAGGCATTCGGAAGTCTAGTCGCACTGAGGAGCTGTGATACAGCGAAACAGTACTGTCTGTGAGTGACATAATTTAGCTCTTGAAAATACATTTCAATTGAGCACTGTTGAGTGATAAGCTAATTCTATTAACAACAGCCACCTGCACTAATGCAAAGCTCTTCAGTAAAATGAATGGAGCACTTTGGCTGATGGCATTTGTTTACATTTGTAAAAACAATATGCTAGATTTAGTTGTGTAACTCTACCGAGTGAAGATAGCACTGGCTGACACCAAATTAGTTGTGTTTCAATCCTGGCTTGAGGCATTCGGAAGTCTAGTCGCACTGAGGAGCTGTGATACAGCGAAACAGTACTGTCTGTGAATGACATATATATATATATATATATATATATATATATATATATATATATATATATATATATATATTAGTATTTTCTTTTTGTGATGTTAATTACAGAATTATAATCTGGTGTATGTAAAAATGTTCTCAAAATCTCTTTTGTTTCAAAGTCAGTGATTACTTGATTTGGTTCCGAGAATTTCGTTTGTGAGGATGCCATTTGAAATCGTCGTTTTTTTTTCGATCTTCACGGAGCCCTGGTTAGACATGTGTTTTTGTACTGCTACTGCTGCTTGTCTACTCATCACTGACTACTGCTAAGTTACCCTAGTGAGCTCTACTGTTCTCTATGCTACTGACCCTCTTGTGGTGGAAGGGTTGTTTTTTATAATGATGAGGTTTAGGATTATGAAATATCCTATTCTGTCATCACTGATGACAAAGTTATTTTTAGAATGATGAAAAGTATCATTATTCTAGACCATAACATAGTTTTCATTGGTCAAGTTTGCTTCGGTTGCTTTTTATTCGGTTATAAAAAGTTATGTTTTTCTGGTACTAAGTTGTCTCGTCCCTGAGTTGCCTCAGTCCTGAGTTGTCCCGGCGCTCAGTCGGCGGTGTTGAGTCAGCTGTGTTGAATTTTTAAGATTAAACGTAAAAATAATGATTTGTACTTTCTGTACGTGTGCAAAAAATATATAGGTGCAGAACTTTTTGAAATTCTGAATAATATACAGTGCTGTTCGATAAAAGTGACTCACCTGATTTTTTTTACTAAATCTTCTCTTCTCCGATGAAACGAAAGTTGAGCTAAATTCAAAGGATAAGCGATCTAAAATCCGAAGAAACTTTGAAAGCTCTTTGAATTTAGCAGTAAGTACTGTCAAGCATCCGTTCAGTATAATGTTACGGGGATGCTTTTCTTTTCATGGAACTGGTTTCTTAAAACCTATTGAAAAGACCCTCAGGAGCGAGCAGTACAAGAGAATTTTAGAGTCTTGTCTGCTCCCTTCTGCTGAAAGGGTGCAAATCGACCCCACCAAGCTCATTTTTATGCAGGATAATGCTCCCTGTCACAAATCAAAATTAATGAAGGAATACTTTGATGAGAAGCAGGTGAGTGTTATGACATGGCCGCCCCGATCTCCTGACCACAACCCCATAGAAAACTTATGGAGCATTATAAAGTACAGGCTCTCGAGAAAGCAGTTGAGCAACAAAGAGGATTTGATTGTGAATTTCATATCCGAAAGGAATTCAATGCTTGGAGATGAGATTTGCCAGAACCTAATCAAATCAATGGCAAAAAGGATTGAAAAGGTTATTCAAAATAAAGGAGGACCCATAGATTATTAGATATTTCGAACTATATTACCTATTATAACTAAATTATACTTCTATTAATCTTTATAAAAAGCTGTTCGGTTATGTTTCTATTCATTACTAGTTGCAGGAAATAAATGAGTCACTTTTTTTGCACGGAGTTTTTCCCTAAATTTCATTTATATCCAAAATTATAATTATCACTTGAATAACTTAAACTGAGTAAACTTATTTACTTGGTGGTCGGGAAGGGGTCTTTATATTAGTAAGATTAAAAATTAGTTTGACCCCCAAAACAATAGGCAAAAAAAATTTTAAGTAAAAAAAAAATCAGGTGAGTCACTTTTATCGAACAGCACTGTATTTTCTGAATGCGAAACACTTGTGAAATAATCAATGAACGAAGGTGTTGCTGTGATAATCACTAACAAAAACGTAGACTATATAACTGGACTGGAAAATCCCACCCAGGTCAGATGAGGTTATTTACAACAGCTGCCTATCACCAAGGAACCAGTGTTTTCTGAAATTTTTCATTTGCGGCAAGTCATGCTAGCATCTGAAGAACTTTCAGATTTTGGGGGTTTTCAGATTTCGGAATTTCGAATAAAGGATACCCAACGCGTAATCACTTTCCCCTAGTTTCACGCGATCACAACGGAATAGGTCATTATTTATGAAGAATTGATATGGCGGAAAGACCCCTTCTTGCTTTAGTTCTAACAAATAGAGGGACAAACACAATTCAAAGTTTTCCTTCTCCTAGATTGGTTGCCCTGCCAAAGCAACAGAGCTCCGACTGAATTATTATTTATGATGGTTTGAATTCAGAATTTTCTTTCTCCTGTATTGGTTGCCCTACAATAGCTAAAAAACTCAGTTTATTATTTATGGGGATTTTAATTAAAAAATTTTCCTTCTCGTAGATATAGTTGCTCTAAGAAAGATAAATTATGTAAGTAGTCAGAACATTTTCCATGAAACTAGAAACAGGATAGCAAGGCGTCTGTGGGTGGAACATAATTCATCACCCACAAGTCCTCGTAGACACTTTTGAACTCTAAGAAATATAAACTTCTATCAACATGATTTCTTGGTTTCATTTAAAGTCTTACCTTCGCATAGGCGACCCCTGAATTTATCAGCGATGTTGTTAAGCGCCGAATAGCTGGTCACTTCATGGACACCATGGACAGGATCACTGGCAATCGCTTTCAGTTCTTCCATATCATAATGGTCCCCGACTCCAATTGCATGCGTGTTGATGCCAAGACGATGTAGCGCCTTAGCTTCTCTCTTTGTTTGTGCTGCATCCCAAGACAAGCCGTCTGTAATGACCACAGCAATCAGGGGACGCCTTTTGAGACGGACATACGGCGTCACAACGGTTTTCAGTAATTTCAACGCCTCTGCAGTGTTAGTCCCGCCCATTCGGTAGGGAATCTTTAAAATGGTTTCTTTTAGTTCAGCACGACTGTGGAATCGATCTAACGCGAAATCAAGGTGAGCGTGATCACTGAAGGTTATGGCGCCAATGCTGACTTGTCTGGGACCAGGCCCGATGTTGAAGGTGTCCACAAGGCTTGCCACAAACTCGAGTTGTCGTCTGAAGTCCACAACCCAGATACTGCTCGATGCGTCCATTACGAATACCATATCTCCTGAACAACCTGTGGAGAAAAATGCAAACAATACTCTAGTAACTTGAGAGAGAAACGGTGTTAAATAAATCGATCAATTCAAAAAATATATTACAGCGGAATCCCTCATATCCGGAATCCCGCATATCCGGAATCTCTTATATCCGAAATCCGTCATATCCGGAATCCCTCATATCCGGAATCCCTTATATCCGAAATCCCTCATATCCGGAATCCCGCATATCCGGACATGATTTTGATGTGTATATTTGAACAATTTGTGTAATATGTAACGGATTTGAAATTTCTGTTTTTCAGGAAATTTACTTTGGACAATTGCTTATGCTTATTTCACCCTAATAGCTTGTATTGGTGCAAAAGATGATGGGAATAAGAGGAAAAGAAAAACATTTGAGTTATCGCAGAAAGTGGAAATTTTAAACAGACTAGACGCTGGTGAAAGTTCATTGTAACTAATGGCTGAGTTCGACATAGGAAAGTCGACATTGTATGATATAAAATCTTCCCCAAAAAACTATTCTCCAGCGTTTACATTGTCACAATGAACAAGGAAATAAAAAAAAAACATGATTGTGATAAACTCTGAACTGAAATTGAAAAATCTATTGAAAAGGTTATCAGTTTTATGGAAAGAAAGCCAGCATTCAACTATGACGATTGCAATAACGCCACCAGAGTTAAAAGTGTCTTTTGTTTAAAAAATTTCAAGAACAAAAGCAAAACGAAATGCGGAAAAAGTTAAAAATGACATTAGAAGAGAAAGAATCATCATGCAACAGCGATTAAAAAATCCTCGTTACATTATTTGTTTTGCATACGTGGCAGATTTAATTTAATGAATGTTCATTAAGATTCCATAATTTATTTCTTTTTTCCTTAAAATCAGTACCGTTATATTCCACTCAACATTAGCTTATTTTGTTTACTATAAAACATTGAAAATAAATTTTAAACCTGATTTCAGTTGTTTTATTTTAATCAAAATATAACCCCTCATATCCGAATTTTGTAACCAATTCTTCATATTGGAAGGCCTTCTTAGTTCGGTTGTCAGGGATTCTACTGTAATTTGGCATTTATTAACAGTTATCTTAAAATCAATGGGTGAATCATTTTGATCAAAAATCCTTAATCACGCCTTGTAAACTCGATTGGGGGGGGGTCCGGGTAACAGCCTCAACAATAAGTAGAATGGTGGGTACAATCTTAAGAACATGATATGCAGATATCACTGTATTGATGGTAAACCAAAAAACAAACTGCCGGAAGTCCTAGAGAAACTAATAAAAGAAAGTGATTGTTTGTTTGGTTTGTTTGTTTTACGGTATATCAACCTCAATGGGTTATTTAATGCCAACATGATTTTTATTGCTGGTAATATTTTTTTCCAAAAATGTATTGCTAATAATATTTTTTCCTTCTGATAAAGAATTACTGATAATATATTTTTCCAAAAGTTCATTGCTGGTAATATTTTTTACGAAAATGTATTGCTGGTATTAAAACCTATGTTTACATTTTCATAGTGTTTTAACCCCTTTTAGGGGGTTAACTATTTGCCCATGGGAACACTAGTAATTAAGAGGTAGTTCCACGTTCCTAAAAACCTCCTGATCAAAGGTCTTGCCCACCACGCGGATGTACTTTATTGTCATACCCAGGAAAGAGTGTGTACTGTTAGAGTTTTTGGGTACCCTTAGAAGAAGTTCTCGTACAATAATTAGAAATAAATTTCTTTTTTTTGAATAAATAAATGCGATAAATGGAAGTGTTAAAAAAGGATGATTGAATGCTGTATTTTATCTTGAATTAGATTATCTCTTACGGTAAAATAAATATATACATACCACTAAATATTGGCTGTGTATCGGATTCCATGACCTGTAAAAATGAGATAATTAGATAATATGTTTCTATGTAAGGTAATTAGCTGACGATCGATTTTGTATTCGGTATCTGTTCAGATGCGTACGCACACGCACGCACACACACACACAGGAGCGCACACACATGAAAACACACACGCACACACATGCACACACACACACGCACACACATGCACACACATACATATGCTGTGAATCCCAATATCTGAAGGCACACACGTTTTTGAATTTGAACACTCGGATTTTCATTATTGTATTTTTTGTATCTTTCTATATTTCTGAGATGAAGTATTATGTACACTATTTACATTATTCGGACTATTGTCCTCATCTTTGTCACCATATTTATTACAACGTTTCGGCCTTTCAATATCTGTCTATATTTCTGAGATGAGGTATTATGTACACTATTTAAATTATTCGGACTATTGTCCATATCTTTGTCGCCATATTTATTACAACGTTTCGACCCTTCAGTATCAGTCTATATTTCTGAGATGAGGTATTATGTACACTATTTAAATTATTCGGACTATTGTCCATATCTTTGTCGCCATATTTATTACAACGTTTCCGCTCTTCAGTATCAGTCTATATTTCTGAGATGAGGTATTATGTACATTATTTACATTATTCGGACTATTGTCCTCATCTGCTACTCTGTTTTATAATGTGGTTATAATGTATTATTTATTAATTTTTCCATACATAATAGTTAAAATACAAAATTATAACATTATTTACATTATTCGGACTATTGTCCTCATCTTTGTCGCCATATTTATTACAACGTTTTGGCCGTTGTACGCTCCGGCCTTCTTCAGGTGTTTGGAATGTCGACCTGAACCCTTTATTTTGCTCACTGGGGTAGACCGTTCTAGTTCCACGTGCCATGTTTAATGGATGTCAGTTATCAGTTATCTCCTGTTAATTCCCTTCTCCAAATTCTCCACTGTCTAAACCGGGTATTGAACTCACACACTTTGGGTCCTGTCACTGGATCTAACCAACGCCTTGAGGACATCTGTGTATGAATTTCTGTGTATTATAAACCTAATGTCTTCAGCAACCAATTTTGTATTTATCAGTGCTCTTATTGCAATTTTTGTTTGTATCATTGCATATTTTACCAGAGCTCATATTGGAACATTTGTTGCATTACTTTTTATTTTTTAAATGAAGCATTGTCAGTCTGCTTTGAGATTTTCGATTTATTTCAACTACTGTTCTTACTTTTGGTTTCATTCATGTGTTTAAGGACACTACGTTTCGGTCAAGTACGCTGATATCAAGGCCGGCACGGTTCGATCCATGGTCTTTCCCACACTGGTCAATATTAGAGCCGGTCAAATGATGATTATCTGTTGACCGCTTCGTTCGTCCGGCTGCTTCTATCCCACGTTGTGTTCTTTGATCACAGTGTAGTGAAGATCGAATTTCCGTCCGTACTTCAGCGCTGAATCGTGTTGGCGGAAGTGTGTTATGAAAAAGAACGAGAATGCTTCCGGTGGTGAAGGCACTAAGGTCAGAACAACTAACGAAGGAAGCCGCTGGGTTATTTTTCAATGGGTTTATGCAGGCGTTGAGACAACGAAATTAACCCTCCTCATTCGATGGTGACACTATTTCTTGCTGGTAAAACTTCGAACAGGTTAAACAGGCACACAAGATGTTAGGTCGACGGGACTACGACGGCAGGTCACATGGGTTCAACAGCTTCCTCGATGATTCGGATTCGTCTCAGGCTTTTCCAACGGGGACTCCTACTTCCGGCTTCAAACTATCTTCGGTTTATATGGATCTCGCTTAACACTTACTAAACCTTTTAATTGGCAAAACGCATTCGAAATGATTTTCATTATAAAAATGCACTGTAAATAATTTTTATTAGGAAAATGCATTGGAAATAATTTTTATTAGGAAAATGCATTGGAAGTCATTTTTATTAGGAAAATGCACTGAAAATGATTTTTATGATGAAAATACATTGGAAATGATTTTTATTAGGAAAATGCATTGGAAATGATTTTTAATTATGAAAATGCATTGGAAATTATTTTTATTACGAAAATGCATTTTATTATGAAAATACATTGGAAATGATTATTATTAGGAAAATGCATTGGAAATGATTTTTATTAGGAAAATGCATTCGAAATTATTTTTATTATGAAAATGCATTGGAAATGATTTTTATTAGGAAAATGCATTGTAAATGGATTTATTACGAAAATGCACTGGAAATAATTTTTATTAAGAAAATGCACAGGAAATTATTTTTATTAGGAAAATGCATTGGAAATGATTTTTATTAGGAAAATGCATTGGAAATGATTTTTATTAGGAAAATGCATTGGAAATGATTTTTATTAGGAAAATGCATTGGAAATGATTTTTATTATGAAAATGCATTGGAAATGATTTTTATTAGGAAAATGCATTGGAAATGATTTTTATTAGGAAAATGCACAGGAAATGTTTTTTTTTGGAAAATGCATTAGAAATGATTAGGAAAATGCATTGGAAATGATTATTATTAGGAAAATGCATTGGAAATGATTTTTATTAGGAAAATGTATTGGAAATGATTTTTATTATGAAAATGCATTGGAAATTATTTTTATTAGGAAAATGCATTGGAAATGACTTTATTACGAAAATGCACTGGAAAGGATTTTTATTATGAAAATACATTGGAAATGATTTTTATGATGAAAATGCATTGGAAATCATCTTAATTATTAAAATGCATTGGAAATGATTTTTATTATGAAAATACATTGGAAATGATTTTTATTAGGAAAATGCATTGCAAATGATATTTTTAGGAAAATGCATTGGAAATGATTTTATTAGGAAAATGCATTGGAAATGATTTTATTACGAAAATGCACTGAAAATAATTTTTATTAAGAAAATGCACTGGAAATGATTTTTATTATGAAAATGCATTGGAAATGATTTTTATTGGGAAAAAGCATTGGAAATGGTTTTTATTAGGAAAATGCATTGGAAATGATTTTTATTAGGAAAATGCATTGGAAATGATTTTTATTAGAAAAATGCATTAGAAATGATTAGGAAAATGCATTGGAAATGGTTTTTATTAGGAAAATGCATTGGAAATGATATTTATTAGGAAAATGCATTGGAAATGATTTTTATTAGGAAAATGTATTGGAAATGATTTTTATTAGGAAAATGCAATGGAAATGATTTTAACTATTAAAATGCATTGGAAATGATTTTTATTATGAAAAAGCATTGGAAATGGTTTTTATTAGGAAAATGCATTAGAAATGATTAGGAAAATGCATTCGAAATTATTATTATTAGGAAAATGCATTGGAAATGATTTTTATTAGGAAAATGCATTGGAAGTGATTTTTATTATGAAAATGCATTGGAAATGATTTTTATTATGAAAATGCATTAGAAATGATTAGAAAAATGCATTGGAAATGATTTTTATTAGGAAAATGCATTGGAAATGATTTTTATTAGGAAAATGCATTGGAAATGATTTTTATTAGGAAAATGCATTGGAAATCATTTTTGTTAGGAAAATGCATTGGAAATGATTTTTATGATGTAACTGTATTGGAAATGATTTTTATTAGGAAAATGCATTGGAAGTGATTTTTATTATGAAAATGCATTGGAAATGATTTTTATTATGAAAATGCATTGGTAATGTTTTTTATTAGAAAAATGCATTAGAAATGATTAGGAAAATGCATTGGAAATGATTATTATTAGGAAAATGCATTCGAAATTATGTTTATTGTGAAAATGTATTGCAAATGATTTTTATTGTGAAAATGCATTGGAAATGATTTTTATTATGAAAAAACATTGGAAATGATTTTTATTATGAAAAAACATTGGAAATGATTTTTATTAGGAAAATGCATTGCAAATGATATTTTTAGGAAAATGCATTGGAAATGATTTTATTAGTAAAATGCATTGGAAATGATTTTATTACGAAAATGCACTGAAAATAATTTTTATTAAGAAAATGCATTGGAAATGATTTTTATTATGAAAATGCATTGGAAATGATTTTATTCTGAAAAGGCATTGGAAATGGTTTTTATTATGATAATGCATTGGAAATGATATTTATTAGGAAAATGCAATGGAAATGATTTTAACTATTAAAATGCATTGGAAATGATTTTTATTATGAAAAAGCATTGGAAATTATTTTTATTGTGAAAATGCATTGGAAATGATTTTTATTAGGAAAATGCATTGGAAATGATTTTTATGGTGAAAATGCATTGGAAATGATTTTTGTTAGGAAAATGTGCTGGGGAATGGTTTTTATTAGGAAAATGCATTGGAAATGATTTTTATGATGAAACTGTATTGGAAATGATTTTTATTAGGAAAATGCATTGGAATTGATTTTTATTATGAAAATGCATTGGAAATGATTTTTATTATGAAAATGCATTAGAAATGATTAGGAAAATGCATTGGAAATGATTATTATTAGGAAAATGCATTGGAAATGATTTTTATTAGGAAAATGCATTGGAAATTATTTTTATTGTGAAAATGCATTGGAAATGATTTTTATTAGGAAAATGCATTGGAAATGATTTTTATTAGGAAAATGCATTGGAAATGATTTTTATGGTGAAAATGCATTGGAAATGATTTTTGTTAGGAAAATGTGCTGGGGAATGGTTTTTATTAGGAAAATGCATTGGAAATGATTTTTATGATGAAACTGTATTGGAAATGATTTTTATTAGGAAAATGCATTGGAAGTGATTTTTATTATGAAAATGCATTGGAAATGATTTTTATTATGAAAATGCATTAGAAATGATTAGAAAAATGCATTGGAAATGATTATTATTAGGAAAATGCATTCGAAATTATTTTTATTGCGAAAATGCATTGGAAATGATTTTTATTAGGAAAATGCATTGGAAATGATTTTTACTATGAAAATGCATTGGAAATGATTAGGAAAATGCATTGGAAATGATTATTATTAGGAAAATGCATTGGAAATGATTTTATGATGAAAATGCATTGGAAATAATTTTTATTAGGAAAATGCATTGGAAATGATTTTATTAGGAAAATGCATTGGAAATGATTTTTATTAGGAAAAAGCATTGGAAATGGTTTTTATTAGGAAAATGCGTTGGAAATGATTTTTATTAGGAAAATGCATTGGAAATGATTATTATTAGGAAAATGCATTGGAAATGATTTTTATGATGAAAATGCATTGGAAATAATTTTTATTAGGAAAATGCATTGGAAATGATTTTATTAGGAAAATGCATTGGAAATGATTTTATTAGGAAAATGCATTGGAAATGATTTTTACTATGAAAATGCATTGGAAATAATTTTTAATATGAAAATGCATTGGAAATGATTTTTATTATGAAAATGCATTGGAAATGATTTTTATTAGGAAAATGCATTGGAAATAAATTTTGTTAGTAAAATGCATTGGAAATGATTTTTATTAGGAAAATGCATTGGAAGTGATGTTTATTAGGAAAATGCATTGGAAATGATTTTTATTATGAAAATGCATTGGAAATGATTTTTACTATGAAAATGCATTGGAAATGATTAGGAAAATGCATTGGAAATGATTTTTATTAGGAAAATCCACTGGAAATGATTATTATTAGGAAAATGCATTGGAAATGATTTTATGATGAAAATGCATTGGAAATAATTTTTATTAGGAAAATGCATTGGAAATGATTTTATTAGGAAAATGCATTGGAAATGATTTTATTAGGAAAATGCATTGGAAATGATTTTTTACTATGAAAATGCATTGGAAATGATTTTTATTATGAAAATGCATTGGAAATGATTTTTATTAGGAAAAAGCATTGGAAATGGTTTTTATTAGGAAAATGCGTTGGAAATGATTTTTATTAGGAAAATGCATTGGAAATGATTATTATTAGGAAAATGCATTGGAAATGATTTTTATGATGAAAATGCATTGGAAATAATTTTTATTAGGAAAATGCATTGGAAATGATTTTATTAGGAAAATGCATTGGAAATGATTTTATTAGGAAAATGCATTGGAAATGATTTTTACTATGAAAATGCATTGGAAATAATTTTTAATATGAAAATGCATTGGAAATGATTTTTATTATGAAAATGCATTGGAAATGATTTTTATTAGGAAAATGCATTGGAAATAAATTTTGTTAGGAAAATGCATTGGAAATGATTTTTATTAGGAAAATGCATTGGAAGTGATGTTTATTAGGAAAATGCATTGGAAATGATTTTTATTATGAAAATGCATTGGAAATGATTATTATTAGGAAAATGCATTGGAAATGATTTTTGTTAGGAAAATGCATTGGAAATGATTTTTATTAGGAAAATACATTGGAAATGATTTTTTTGATGAAAATGCATTGGAAATTATTTTTATTAGGAAATGGATTGGAAATGATTTTTATTAGGAAAATGCATTGGAAATTATTTTTATTACGAAAATGCATTTTATTATGAAAATGCATTGGAAATGATTTTTATAAGGAAAATGCATTGGAAATTATTTTTATTACGAAAATGCATTTTATTATGAAAATGCATTGGAAATGATTTTTATTATGAAAATGCATTGGAAATGATTTTTATTATGAAAATGCATTGGAAATGATTTTTATTATGAAAATGCATTGGAAATGATTTTTATTATGAAAATGCATTGGAAATTATTTTTATGATGAAAATGCATTGGAAATGATTTTTATTATGAAAATGCATTGGAAAGGATTTTTATGATGAAAATGCATTGGAAATGATTTTTATTATGAAAATGCATTGGAAATGATTTTTATTATGAAAATGCATTGGAAATGATTTTTATTAGGAAAATGCATTGGAAATGATTTTTATTATGAAAATGCATTGGAAACGATTTTTATTATGAAAATGCATTGGAAATGATTTTTATTAGGAAAATGCATTGGAAATGATTTTTATTATGAAAATGCATTGGAAATGATTTTTATGATGAAAATGCATTGGAAATGATTTTTATTAGGAAAATGCATTGGAAATGATTTTTTATTAGGAAAATGCATTGGAAATGATTTTTATTATGAAAATGCATTGGAAATGATTTTTATTATGAAAATGCATTGGAAATGATTTTTATTAGGAAAATGCATTGGAAATGATTTTATTAGGAAAATGCATTGGAAATGATTTTTATATGGAAAATGCATTGGAAATGATATTTATTATGAAAATGCATTGGAAATGATTTTTATGATGAAAATGCTTTGGAAATGATTTTTATTAGGAAAATGCATTGGAAATGATTTTTATGATGAAAATGCATTGGAAATGATTTTTATTAGGAAAATGCATTGGAAATGATTTTTATTAGGAAAATGCATTGGAAATGATTTTTATTATGAAAATGCATTAAGCGATTTAAACCCGAACGCCGAAAGTGACATTAATGCAAACGTTATGCTTGTTTTCTTTTCCTTTGCTGCAGAAATTTAATCAGGAAAAATGAGCCAATACAAAATGAACGATAAAATTACAGTTTTATAAAATTCAACATCGTAAAAAATGTATTTCGAATTCGTGGGCAAAAATCTAAGACCTCAATCTAATTTTTAAACCTAATTCGATTTAGTTACTTCTCATCTGTTTCAAACGTATTTAATATTGCCCATGCAAATTATGTCAGGTTACTGATATCATATAACATTACAACATGCCATATGGTCGCGTTATTAGCGACTAAACCGCTTCTCCCACAATGCTTTTCATAGACCTGTCAAGGGGCAGAAACAAGGCCAGCTAGCGCAAGAAGATAGACTGGTTTCTATAACTATGTATGCGACGAAGGCAAGGATGATAGGAGATCGGATGGAGGAGGGCCTCCTAGACTGAAGCCAACTCCCCGAGCAAATCATTGGCTACCTGTATTTGACAAAGGCGAGCCTTCATCAACTCGAGATATATAGAGTGTTTAATAAATTAACGGAACGTCTACTCAAATACGAATAGCCTTAAAAATCGCCTTATAGGGATAATAAATATGACGTATTAATAAAAATTCTATTACTTTGTTAGAAAACATTCAGGCCGGTAGACGAAAATAAATATGTATACAGTTTAATAAATAAACGGAACGTCTTGTCAAATATGGGTATCCTCTAAAAATAACTAAAAGTCTCTGGAGAGCGCATATTTTTCTCTAATAAGATTACTTGAACATTCAGGCCGGCAGACGAAAATAATAAACATTCTGTTTAATAAATAATCGGAACGTCTACTCAAACACGGGTATCCTCTAAAAATAACTTTTACAGGGAAAAAATAAATATATATATATATATATTGTAATTGCATTGAAATTAGTAAAATGTATATAATACTACAACTCTAATGTTGTATGTATGTATGTTTGTACTCGCGATACAACTTAATACATAGTACCCCAAACCAACTTAACAGTACCTTGAATCTATGCCGAGTACACTGCCAAATTTCATTAAAATTAGACAAGGGGTTCTTTAGCTGGGCCGTTTTTCTGTTTTTTGTAGCAATTTTAATATTTTATAATTTTGTATCTGTCTGTATTTCTGATGTTTAGGTTCTACTGGACCATGTGAACTCAATAAGACCTTCGATACAGTTCACAATGGAGAAAGAAAGTAACAACACACTCCCATTCCTGAATGTTCTAATATCTCAAACAGAGCATGGGTTCAAGACATCAGTATACCGTAAACCGACATTCACCGGACAGTACCTCAATTTCAATTCCCACCATCCATACAGCGTAAAGAAATGGATCGTCCGCTGCTTACAACACCGAGCAAAAGTCATAAGTGGTAACCCAGAGACATTAGATAAGAATTGGTCAGTATAAGTAGTACCCTACAACGTAACAACTACCCTGGATACATGGTAGCAGCCTCCCAAAAACTGGGATCGACGGTTACAGGAGGAGGAGTCCTCAAGGACACATGGCACAGTGAATAAAGGCGTTAGTTAGATCCAGTGACAGGATCCAAAGAGTGTGAGTTCAATGCACAGCTAAGGCAGTGGAGAACTTTCAGAGGGAAATTAACAGGAGATAACTGATAACTGACATCCATTAAACATGGCACGTGGAACTAGAACAGTCTACTCCAGTGAGCGAAATAAAGGGTTCAGTTCAACATTCCAACCACCTGAAGAAGGCCGGAGCGTACAACGGCCGAAACGTTGTAATAATTATGGCGACAAAGATGAGGACAATAGTCCGAATAATGTTATAATTTTGTATTTTAACTATTATGTATGGAAAAAATAATAAATAATACATTATAACCACATTGTAAAACAGAGTAGCACAAAATATATATACACAATTCACAGAAGTACATTATAACTTTTTTATAAACAAATATCTCGGACGTTGTAAGGTAGGGGAAGAGGCTATCTGGGCGCGTCATTGTAAAACGTAATCTGAATAGCTGGAAAATTGTGTTAATGACTTCATGTAAACAAATAAATAGGTACGTGCTGGTTTGCCACCGTTACGTATTTTGAAATAAATGCGAAGAAACAAGTATATATAATAAAAGATATAAATATTATTTTGAAAAACATTGCCTAAATAATAATAAAACTAAGTGCACAAAAAGGAGGCATCGATACCTATAAATATGTATATCCCTAAGCGGACGATTTCTGTTTTACTTGTTTGTTTGTTTTTTAATAACCTTAGCCTTTGCTAACCTTAGCATGGTAAACACTAAAATTTGTATAAATTATTAACTTGTGGCTACTATTACTTGAATGGAAACGCCTTTTGTGTGATATCAGTTTGCAATGCGATCCTAAAATCCGTTTTATTGCGTTTAATCTAATATTGTGTAATATGCAATTAATAATCTATATTATAATTTTGCTTGTCCTTTCGTTAGTTCGTTAG
Source organism: Acanthosepion esculentum (assembly GCA_964036315.1). Lineage (NCBI taxonomy): Eukaryota > Metazoa > Mollusca > Cephalopoda > Sepiida > Sepiidae > Acanthosepion > Acanthosepion esculentum. Next base: position 87,735,798 of record OZ038508.1, on the reverse strand, counting down.
TTCGCACGACCGTTACGCACTGCCAATACCTAATAAGCAATGGCCAAATTCTGTTTTGAACGCTTGAAATGGCATACCAGAGAAGTAAACTTGGTTTCAGTGAGAAAAAGAAGAGAAAGAAAAGACAAACAGCAAGAAAAAGCGATAACACTCTCATGGTTTAACGTCTGTTTCAGTGAAATAGAAAAAGTTGTCACTTTGAAATCTTTTTATTTGTATCCCCTTACTTCTTAAAAATAACGACCAGAATTCATATTTATGATTGTTATTGCCATATTTTGTTAAAGACGATAATGTATACGAAAGAAAGAAAAAAGGAGAGAAAGACGATGATATATAGAAAAAGGAAGAAAGAAAGAAAGAAAGAAAGAATGAGAGAAAGACAATAATGTATTAGGAAGAAAGGAAGACAATAATGGATGAGAAAAAGAAAAAAATGAAGAAAATAATGTATAAGAAGGAAAAGAAGAAAGTCTATAATGTATAAGAACGAAAGAAAGACTATAATGTAAAAGAAAGACAGAAAAAAAGAAAGAAAGCCAATAACGTATAAGAAGGAAAGGAAGAAAGATAATAATGTATAAAAAGAAAGAAAGACTATAATGCATAAAAAAGAAAGAGAGAACAAAATAAAGAAAGACTATAATGTAAAAGAAAGAAAGAAAGGCTATAATGTATAAGAAAGAAAGAAAGCAAATAACGTATAAGAAAGAAAGGAAGAAAGACAATAATGTAAAAAAAAAGAAACAAAGACAATAATGCATAAGAAAGAGAGAACGAAATAAAGAAAGACTATAATGTAAAAGAAAGAAAGAAAGACTATAATGTATAAGAAAGAAAGAAAGAAAGCAAATAACGTATAAGAAAGAAAGGAAGAAAGACAATAATGTAAAAAAAAGAAACAAAGACAATAATGCATAAGAAAGAGAGAACGAAATAAAGAAAGACTATAATGTAAAAGAAAGAAAGAAAGACTATAATGTATAAGAAAGAAAGAAAGACTATAATGTATAAGAAAGAAAGAAAGAAAGAACGACTATAATGTATAAAAAAGAAAGAAAGAAAGAAAGAAAGAAAGAAAGAAAGAAAGAAAGAAAGAAAAAAAAAAGAAAGAAAGAAAGAAGAGGAGGCGGTAATTCTCTCATGTGTTTAACATCTGCTTTAGGGAAATGGAAAAAATTGTTAATTTCCTATCTTTTCATTTGTACCCCCTTACTTCTTGAAATAACGGCTAACATTCATCTTTATGATTGTTATTGCAAAATTTAGTTAAAGTTCAAATATTTAACGATGCCATAGGGGAATTTCTACAGATATTTTATTGTCGTAGAACTCGCCATATTAAATGGGTTATTCTGTTTTGATTGTGCGCAAAGACGGAAGAAAAGTTATATCAGAGGTACTTTTTGGTATAAGAAAGATTACGTAATAAGAAGAAAAAAATAGAGCAGAAGATAAGACTCTCGTGCGTTTCACGTCTGCTTCAGTGAAATGGCAAAACCTTGTCAATTTTGAATCTTTCCGTTTGTAAACTTGTTTCTTCTTCAAATTATTAAAGCGCAAATATTTAACGACGTGATCGGAGAATTTCTCCGGATATTTGTATTGTAGTTTAACTAGACATGAGCTTATTCAATCATTAACTTAAGAATTAAGATTCATCAATAATTTAAAATCGAAAACCATGAAATTTGAACGAGTTAAAACTATGTAGTATCTTATACTGATTACTAGCTTGGTTATTTGGTCAAAAATGGCACTGTTCTTCCTACTGAATTCGTATTTTAACTAACAATGTTATAAAACTTATATATATATAGACATTTTTATAGATACAAATATTTAAGTAAATGCTCTGTTATACTAAACAGTATTAACAATATTTACCTGCCTGAATGTCCGAGAAATTGTCATAGAAAATATTCGTCCTCCGACAGGAATCGAACCTGTATCCTATACGGAACCGTCATATAGCCTGATGTGCTTATTACCGATTTCGCCATAGAGGAGCGTTTCGGTTAGCAAAGTCGATTTTACTGTTTTTAAACTACAATTTTCCATGTTTTTCTCACGTACATTCATATCTGCTCGATGTTATCCAAATGTTAACAAATGACGTCACACATTATTAAATGGACAAAGTCCGACAATTAACTTAAGACATTTTTATGTTTATACATTCTTCTTTTTTTTCTTATAGATACAAATATTTAAATAAATGCTCTGTTATAATAAACAGTATTAACAACATTTACCGGCCTGAATGTCCGAGAAATTGTCATAGAAAATATTCGTCCTCCGACAGGAATCGAACCTGTATCCTATACGGAACCGTCATATAGCCTGACGTGCTTTTACCGATTTCGCCACAGAGGAGCGTTTCGGTTAGCAAGGTCGATTTTACAGTTTTCAAACTACAATTTTACATTATTTTTACATTCATATCCGCTCCATGCGTATCCAAATGTAAATAAATGACGTCACACATTATGAAATGGACCGACAATTATTTAAGACATTTTTACGTTTATACATTCTTGCTAACCGAAAAGATTGGTACCTTCATAATGCAATCACAACTACGTTGGACTGGCCATGTGGTAAGGATAAGTGATGATCGCATGCCATAAGTTCTTTCTTAACAGTGAACTCCATACTGGTCATAGAAATGTTGGTAGAGCTTGGCTCAGGTATAAAGATCAACTGAAGAGCAACCTTTCTTGTGTCAACATTCCATTCAAGAACTTTGAAGAGGTAGCTATTAAGAAATCAAGGTAACATTCTAGCTGCCATTCAGGAATAATACACCATCAAGAAGTAACCATCAGTCGACTACATGAAACGAGAAAGCAAAATAAGACAGCTAACAGTGTTCCTGCTGCACTTGGATACAAAACATTCTCCTGTACTGTTTGTGGTCTTTTGCGCAATTCTCGAGCCGGTCTCAAAAGTCATGCCCGTCATAGGCATGCAGATAATTAGTTCATGAACTAATGCGTTTTGATTACGTGGAAAGAGGAGAAAAGACACTACTTGGTTTCAGTGAGGAAATGAAAGAAGGGAATATAGAATTCTTTAACGTGTGAGTCAGTGAAATGGAAAAGATGTTAATTTTTCAAATCTTTTCATTTGTACCCACTTCTTAAAATAACGACCAGCATTCATATTTATGATTGTTATTGCAATATTTTGTTAAATTTGTTAAGCTCAAATATCAAATATTTTGATAAAATTGTTAAGCTTAAATATTTAACGATTCCAAAGCTATAAACTCCGATGTTTCCACACCACGTTAAAAAACAATTTCCAGTACGATCGATGAATTTAAGTTCAGTGCAGAAAGTGTGAGTTCAAATTTCAAGCTAGTCTGTTGCATTCATTTCCACAAAGACAGTAAACATTCGGTATTCATTGACAGAGCTGCCAGTGCTACTTTCGTTTTAAATCTTTCTATTTAAAGTTTCTTCTTTTTTTTCTCCTGTCCGGTAACTTGTTATCGATCTTTCCTTCCTAACCTTTTGTTTAAAGTAGTGTGGAAAATCAACAATTGGTTGAAATAGATAATGTAGGCCCACTGCCACATCACGTTAAAACACCGGTTCCCGTATGATCTCCGTCGAATCTGGTCAATACTTAGACCGCTTGGGAATACCAAGTGATGTAAAATAGGATGTGCGAGTGGTGTAATGAACAATAGCTCGGAAGTGTTAATCGGCGAGCCAAGTTCGAGTTCTTATTGAGTTCGTTATATTCAATTACGCGCAAATATCCTTGGAAAAGGCATGAATCCACCTCTTCTTTCTCTCCCCCTTCAGCTACGCGGTAATTAGTAAAACTAATATCGCTAAATCATTATTATCTCCCCACCCCACATTCTTACAATGAAAGTATTTTCTGGCTTTAAATAACCTGCAAAGGGTTGATAAGCCATAAAAACGAGTCAATCAAGCAATCATGTAATTCCAATATTAATATCAAGTTCTTTGATTTGGGTTTCTTGGAGACAACATACAGGGTGCGATAGGTAAATTGTCGACGTTTTTCCGCGCAAGCGCGTTGTTTGTTCTTTATTTTTTCGACTGCACAACATAGTAAGGTCAATTGGTCACCACCTGTGTGGAAACGAACACTATGGCGCAATTCACTCCGCCAGAAATTTGGAAACGGCATACTGTACTGCTTGGCATTCGCACCGGAAGCTCCAGTACAAAAATTTCAGACTGCAGAGGATTCGGAAAGAGTTGGATGAGTCTAATGATGGTCACGAAGGTGTTTGGAGTGATTACTGGAGATGGCGACGTTATACCTCCATTCTTCTTCCCACAGAGCCTCAGATTCAACAGGGAGGCCTACATCAAGTGCGTTAACGAGCTAGTGCCTCCCTGGGTCAAGAGGGTGGCTGCTGGAAAACACCATGTCTGGCAACAGGACTCTGCACCATTCTACACAAGCAGGAGAACCCACTCATGGATGTCAGACAATTTCTACAACCACACCACCCTTTACATCTGGCCATTAGCTTGCCAGACTGCGACCCCCCTTGATTATTGTGTGAGGGGCTCGGTTGATCGAGAGATCAACAAAACTTTTTGTAACTCCAAAGATGAACTGAAGGCAAGGATTATGGCAGCATTCACCAAATTAAACAAGGAAGAGTTGCAGGAGATTCCGATGTCGTCTGGAGGCTAATGGCGATTTTATTGAATAAATATACTTTAAAATATTTTTGTGTAATTTTGGTAAATATATCTATTAAAATAAGATGTCAGTGTTATTTTCATTTTTGTGTCATTTTGACGATAATTTATCCTTCGCACTCTGTACATCAGGGGTTCCCAACCTTTTTGGCGTCATCGCCCACTTTCCACCGATATAGTAAATATTCAAATTCATACCAAAATTGTTTGGTAAACGTTTGTTACTGGTTTGTAAACTGACTTTTTGATGTAGTATGCATAGCTGGCCACTCGTATTCGAGGATACTCGTCAACTAAAGCGGCTAGCCAATCCCTATTGCAGACGCTTGCTCAGGCACATTTGTGTTATTCAAAACCCACAGAGCCCACCTATGGTGTATACTGCAACTATGCTGAGCAGATCTTAGTTACAGTTCTCTGGGGAAAAGTGTGTTTTGGGAAAGAGCTAGGGTGATAATTATTAGGGTGATTAACAATTTGAACATGCTTCATTCGAATTTGGCTTTATAAATTTGATCAAATCTACCGTTTTGGGGTTATCGACAGTGAAAGTTGGGATTCATTCGCGTCGCGGGCAACCATTACTGGCATTGTTTGCATACATTCGCTGCAGAATATCTATCAGTGTTGGTATCATTGCGCAAATTGAGAGTATCTACGTAAATAGCTCTCGTGCGCAGTAATTGAGACAAATTTAGACAAGAAAGATTAGTTCCGCATTTTGCTTTCCGTAGTCTTCCGCGTTTAGCTTTCCGCACTGAATGTATGCAAACAGTAACAGTAATGGCTGCCACCAACGACGAGAATGAATTCGAACTTGCACTGTCGATAACTCCAGAACGTTAGATTTTAAAAATTTATCAAGCCAGATTCGAATCGGGCATGTACAATTACACATAAATATAAGTATTTTGGAAATTTTTAATGCGAACTGAGCGGGGGTGTTACACTGCAAATTAACCGTAAAATTCATTATTCATCGATTTTTTTTCTTAAAACAATAGTGTCATGAAAGCAAGTAAAAATCTTTTCTAATTAAATAAAGTCTTAGTTTGATTACATTTTTTATTTTACGATTCAGACCAGATTTTCGATGAAGTAGTAACTGCTTGACAATTAAGGCGGGGGTTGTTAAATGTAAAAGAAAAATCGATGGTTTTCATTCTCCAAGGACTCCTGCTTTTAACTAATCTAAGTATGAAGAGTGACAAAGTTTAATTTTTGAAAATCTCATTATGCAAGGCTGGGGTTGATAAATATATAAGAAAAATCGGTGATTTTCATTCTCCAAGGACTCCTGCTTTTAACTAATCTAAGTATGAAGAGTGGCAAAGTTTAATTTTAGAAAATCTCATTATGTAAGGCTGGGGTTGATAAATATATAAGAAAAATCGGTGATTTTCATTCTCCAAAGACTCCTGCTTTTAACTAATCTAAGTATGAAGAGTGACAAAGTTTAATTTTAGAAAATCTCATTAAGTAAGGTAGGGGTTGATAAATGTAAAAGAAAAATCGGTGATTTTCATTCTCCAAGGACTCCTGCTTTTAACTAATATAAGTATGAAGAGTGGCAAAGTTTAATTTTAGAAAATCTCATTAAGTAAGGCTGGGGTTGATAAATGCAAAAGAAAATCTATATTTCTAAAACAAAAGTTTCTAAAAAAACTTTCATTCATTTATGAATAAGTCCTAAGAGTTTCACTAAAATCCGACAATTATGTGATTTTTGCAAGAATCTTCAAATCAATATTTTACCGCAGAAAAAGACCTTTGAATGTCCATTACTAATCTTTTTGTCCTCGATGACGAAATAAAAATAAGATTTTTAACCAAAATTTCGAACATCCCAGAAAGTATTAAAAATTTTAATAAAATAATCAAAAAATGCTCTTATCTTTCCTCTTTATAATAACATAAACATTTTGACGATAAAACTTTGTTTTTATCAAGTAAAGTATTATTAGTAAATATAATTTTTAATTAATAACAATATCACCTAACCGGTACAATTTCTCTATTAATATACAGATATTTAAAAGATTTAAAACTTTATAAATTATTAAAAAAATAAAAACAATTCTTGTAAAAATTCATCATTCATTGATTTTTTTTCCTAAGACAATAGTGTGCATAATATATTTTATTTATAAAAGAAATTAAAATCTTTTCTAATTAAATAATGTATTTGTATTGCATTTTTCTATTTTGCAGAGCAGATTTTCGGTAACTAGGGATCCTGTTTTACAAAAAAAAAATAAATAAATAAATGATGATTTAAATTCTCCAAGGACTTCTGCATATAATTAATGAATAGCCTTAGATAAATTGGAGGCGGGTGGGTAACGGATGTACAAAAATGTTAATTTACTTGTGAATAAGTCCCGAAATCTATATAATACTAAATGCCTGTGATTGCGTGCGTGCTTACGTCCGACGATATAATGATTTACGAGGTGTTTATACAGTCAGTATTTTTATTTTAACTTTCTTCAAATGGACAATTTTTTTTTATTATAATATTTATAAGTTAAAGACAGACACAAAGAATTTCTGCTTTACTTTCAGTTGTTTGTAGAGTAATTGTTTATATTTCAGCTTTCTTTAAAGAAACAATATTTTAAATATCTAAAAATATTTTTAAGTTAATCTGATTTAAAAAATATTTTAAGTGAATAAGATTTTAAAATACGAGTTGTTTATACAGTAATTATTTTAATTTTAATTTTCTTCAAATAGACAATTTTTTAATTAAAATATTTTAAATTTACACACAGACACAAAGAGATCCCGCTTTGCTGTTTCGTTTAGTTTTTTCACAGTAATTGTTATTATTTCAATTTTCTTTAAGAAAAAAATATTTTAAATATTTAAAATATATTTTTTTGTGAATTTTTAAAAAAATATTTTCAAGTGAATATGATTCAAAAATATGTTTTGGTATATTAGAAAAAATATTTTTAATTTAAATCTGATTATATTTTAAGTGAATAAGAATTTAAAATACCAGTTGTTTATACAGTAAAATTTTTTATCTTAACTTTCTACAAACAGACAATTTTTTAATTAAAATATTTTTAAGATAAAGACAAACATAATGAGATGCCGCTTTGCTGTTTCATTCTGTTGTATAATTATTTATATTTCAGATTTCTTTAAACAAAAAATGTTTTAAATATTTAAAAAATATTTCTGGCGCATTTAAAAAATATTCATCCAAGTGAATATGATTTAAAAATATTTTTTGGCATATTCAAAAATATTTTTAAGTTGATCTGATTTAAAAAATATTTTAAGTGAATAAAATTTAAAATACGACTTGTTTATACAGTAAGTATTTTTATTTCAATTTTCTTCAAACAGACAATTTCTTTAAAGTTAAAATTTATAATCTGAACCGTCGTTGACCTAACGGGTCACGGCTAGTCTAGTTTTCATTAAAATCCGACAATCATTTGATTTTTGCACGAAATTCCAAATCACTGTGTTTTTCACCCACAAAAGACACAAATTTCTCTATAATGACGCAAAAAAAATATGACATTTAACAAAGATTTTGAGAGCTCTAAAAAGGATCAAGAAGTATAATTTAATAATCAAAAAATCCTTTGGTCTTTTCACTTAATAATCTAAAGATTTTTTCTTTTTACTAATTTTAGGGTATTTTTTCATTATAGCATGCACATTTTTCAGCGAATGAGTAGAGGTTATGGTTAATTTTATGATTAACGTTAGGCTTAGTATCTATCTATATTTCTGAGATGAGGTATTATGTACATTATTTACATTATTCGGACTATTGTCCTCATCTTTGTCGCCATATTTATTACAACGTTTCAGCCGTTCAGTATCTGTCTATATTTCTGAGATGAGGTATTATGTACATTATTTACATTATTCGGACTATTGTCCTCATCTTTGTCGCCATATTTATTACAACGTTTCGGCCGTTCAGTATCTGTCTATATTTCTGAGATGAGGTATTATGTACATTATTTACATTATTCGGACTATTGTCCTCATCTTTGTCGCCATATTTATTACAACGTTTCGGCCCTTCAGTATCTGTCTATATTTCTGAGATGAGGTATTATGTACATTATTTACATTATTCGGACTATTGTCCTCATCGTTGTCGCCATATTTATCACAACGTTTCGGCCTTTCAGTATCTGTCTATATTTCTGAGATGAGGTATTATGTACATTATTTACATTATTCGGACTATTCTCCTCATCTTTGTCGCCATATTTATTACAACGTTTCGGCCGTTCAGTATCTCTCTATATTTCTGAGATGAGGTATTATGTACATTATTTACATTATTCGGACTATTGTCCTCATCTTTGTCGCCATGTTTATTACACCGTTTCGGCCTTTCAGTATCTGTCTATATTTCTGAGATGAGGTATTATGTACACTATTTACATTATTCGGACTATTCTCCTCATCTTTGTCGCCATATTTATTACAACGTTTCGGCCGTTCAGTATCTGTCTATATTTCTGAGATGAGGTATTATGTACATTATTTACATTATTCGGACTATTGTCCTCATCTTTGTCGCCATATTTATTATAACGTTTCGGCCTTTCAGTATCTGTCTATATTTCTGAGATGAGGTATTATGTACACTATTTACATTATTCGAATTATTGTCCTCATTTTTGTCGCCATATTTATTACAAAGTTTCGGCCTTCAGTATCTGTCTATATTTCTGAGATGAGGTATTATGTACACTATTTACATTATCGGACTATTGTCCTCATCTTTGTCGACATATTTATATTTATTATTTATTAGTTTGCGCCGTTGTACGCTTTGGCCTTCTTCCGGTGGTTGGAATGTCGAACTGAACTCTTTATTTCGTTCACTGAATGTTGGGGGTGAGGGGTCAATTTTAAATCAGAAAAAGATTTGATCGCAATGTTACAGTAACGTCGTCACCACATCACATACCCCCAACCAAAATACAACGAAACATTGTCAGAACTAAAACTAATTTTGGGGAAAAAGGCCCGTGTAACAAATTTCGGTAATGTTGATAATCCGTGCCTGAAGTATAAGAAAAAACAAATAAAAGGTGTTTTAAAACGACTTCTTTTTTTTTGTTGATACTGCTGTTACTTTAAGCTACCGAGACTCTCTTGATTTACAAGATTATAAAAATATGCGAGCCATCTGATAGAAGGCAGACAAGAGTATCTCAGACGATAATTTTCCTTTGCTTGACTATAGTGTTCCATTATTTGGCAATGGTTAACCTCCCTGCCCGTGAAAAATAAGAGTTCTATTCACACCCGCTGTTACTTCAAAGAACCGCGACACCCCGCAGTAATGTTGATTTAAAAGATTATAATACCAGGTACAGTACGATAGTTTCTTATTTGCCATTTTATAAAAGTTTTTATTCATCATTTCATTTAAAAGTAATTTCGAAAAGAATTCAAAATATTATGAATACCCAGAAAATTTTCCACGAATTGTATCCTTCCGAATAGTTGACAAAACATCGCCAAATTACCAATCGATTCAAACTTTATAAAATGGTAAATAATAAAAAATTCATTACTCTTTCGTGCAGAGTCTGTCTATATTTCTGAGATGAGGTACTATGTACAGTATTTACATTAGTCGGACTATTGTCCTCATCTTTGTCGCCATATTTGTCACAACGTTTCGGCCGTTGTACGCTCCGGCCTTCTTCAGGTGGTTGGAATTTCGAACCGAACCCTTTATTTCGATCACTGGGGTAGACTGTTCTAGTTCCACGAGCCATGTTTGATGTCCTGCTAATTTTCCCTCTGAAAGTTCTCCACTGCCTGAACCGGGTATTGAACTCACACTCTTTGGGTCTGTCACTGGATCTAACCAACGCCTTTATCCACTGTGCCATGTGTTCTTGAGGACTTTCGTGCACATTTTTATTATTTAGTAAATGTTTAGAAATTTATGAATAAAAAATTGATTTTCATATTTATTTCTTTATAAAATGGCGAATAATAAGGATTTCCTTAAAGTTGATTTACATATTTTAATAATTTAGTAAATGTTTAGAAATTTATGAATAAAAAAATGTTTTCATATTTATCTTTTTATAAATTGATGAATGATAAACATTTCATTGTTTTAGTTGTTCTCGTTTGTAGAAAGTTGTAAATATAAAATTATTCTTGTAAATAAGCAATCTAATAAATAAATAGTATTTAAATTTTTTTGTTGTCACTTCTCACGAATAAATAAAACTATGTACCAATTCGCTTTCATCATGTGTTTAAGTTTTATTCAAATTCTAATATTGCCAAGGATTGAAGGTAGTTAAAATAATAGCGGTATCATGGGAAAAACGTTTCTTTTCTTTTTTTTCCTTACTTTGTTTCTATTGTTTCATTGAAAGATGTATGGATTACTTAAATGAAGCACTATTTATTTATTAGGCTGTTTATGTATTTATTAGGTTGTTTATTTACACTTTTTATTTATTTATTAGGCTGTTTATTTACACTGTTTATTTATTTATTAGGCTGTTTATTTACTCTGTTTATTTATTCATTAGGCTGTTTATTTACACTGTTTATTTATTGATTAGGCTGTTTATTTACACTGTTTATTTATTTATTAGGCTGTTTATTTACACTGTTTATTTATTTATTAGGCTGTTTATTTACACTGTTTATTTATTTATTAGTTTATTTATTGGAATGGTTGGCAAAACATCGGTTAATTGCCAATTAATTCGAACTTTATAAAATGGTAAATAATAAAGATTTTCTTAACGTTGGTTCACATATGTTAATAATTTAGTTTATAAACTTATGAATACAAAAATGTTTTCCTATTCTTTATAAATTGGTAGATGATAAATATTGCATTGCATTAGTTTTAACTGTATTAGATTTTAGAATGTTGTAAATAAAAAATTATTTTTGTAAATAAACAATCTAATAAATAAATAGTGTTTAATATTTTTGTTGTAAATTCTCAAGAACTAAAAATAAGTATAAATTCAATTTAATCATATATTTAGGTTTTATTACAATACTAATCATCACTTTTTTAAAACAATAAATATTACCGAGGAGTGAAGGTAGTTAAAATAATAGTGGTGTCATGGGAAAAAAGTTCCTTTTGATACTACGACTTCTAATGGCCCCGTTTTCCCATGTTTACCAATGAAACAATTGCATGTATGTTCAATCGCTAAACTAGTTACCTTGTAAATAATTTAACTATTATTTTCTTGCTTTGTTTCTGTTGTTTTGTTTTAAGTTGTCTGAATTCTGAATTACTTAAATGAAGCCTTATTTATTTATTAGATAAATTATTTAACTTTTTATTTATTTTACAGGGGACCCCACAAAAAACAGGAAATTTTAGATTTAGATGAAATAAACTAACACACAAAAAAGAATAATTACATATTTCACGATATGTATGAACAAAAAAAATAAAATATGAATTTTTTAACATTTTTTATTCCAAGATGGCGGAGTTATCAAATTTTCAACGAGATGTGATTGTTCGCTTTAAGAAAGAACATTGAACTTGGAGACTGAAAAAATGGTAAGAAATTTTCCAGAGTTGTTTAGTTTGAACACATCTAAGATTTGTGTTTTTGTTCCCTTTTAACCTACTAAATTTCTAACTTGTTTCTTGTTTCAAATAACTGTAACAAAAATTCTATCTATTAAATAAACTGTACTAAATTTTTAACTTTTCTTTTTGTTTCAAATAACTGTAACAAAAATTCCATCTATTAAATAAACTGTACTAAATTTTAAACTTTTCCTTTCGTTTCAAATAACACTAACAAAACTTCTATCTATTAAATAAACTATATAAAAATTTCCTGTTTTTTTGTGGGGTACCCTGTAGAACAAATGAGAAAGCTATATGAACAGTTTTTGAAGCATTTACATCTTAATATATTGAAGCATTTACATCTTAATATATTGTGACCCTTCTCAATAACAGCCAGAAATCTATTATCCATTTATTTTGTTTAATTTTTTTACATTATCAGGTTCAATTTCAGACATGGTGGTTTTAATTGTTTCCCATGGAACTGCTTTGTTGTCAATTTGTTTGACACCTTCATATAATTTCATCTTTTGACCATAGCAAATAATAAGGATTTCCTTAGAGTTGGTTCCTATATTTCAATAATTTAGTAAATGCTTATAAATTTATGAATAAAAAATTGTTTTCATATTCATTTTCTTATAAATTGGTAATTGATAAATATTACATTACATTAGTTTTAATTGTATTAGTTTTTAGAATGTTGTAGATGTAAAATTATTCTTGTAAATAAAAAATCTAATAAAAGTTCTCAAGAACAAAAAATGTATAAATTCACTTTCATATGTTTAGATTTTATTACAGTTCTAATCATGGCTTTTTAAAACAATAAACATTGCCAAAGAGTTGATTTACATATTTTAATAATTTAGTAAATGTTTAGAAATTTATGAATAAAAAATTGTTTTCATATTTATTTCTTCATAAATTGATAAATCATAAACATTACATTGTAATAGCTTTTCGCGTTTGTAGAATGTTGTATATATCAAATTATTCTTGTAAATAAACAATCTAATAAATAAATAGTATTTAATCTTTTTGTTGTCACTTCTCACGAATAAATAAAAATATGTAGCAATTCGCTTTCATCAGGTGTTTAAGTTTTATTCAAAATCTAATACTGCGAGGATTGAAGATAGTTAAAACAATAGCGGTGTCATGGGAAAAACGTTTCTTTTTTTTCCTTACTTTGTTTCTATTGTTTCGTTTTAAGATGTATGGCTGTTTATTTATTTATTAGGCTGTTTATTTATTAGGCTGTTTATTTACACTGTTTATTTATTTATTAGGCTGTTTATTTACACTGTTTATTTATTTATTAGTTTATTTATTGGAATGGTTGGCAAAACATCGGTTAATTGCCAATTAATTCGAACTTTATAAAATGGTGAATAATAAGGATTTACTTAAAGTTGATTTACATATTTTAATAATTTAGTAAATGTTTAGAAATTTATGAATAAAAAATTGTTTTCCTATTTATTTCTTCATAAATTGATAAATGATAAACATTGCATTGTATTAGTTTGCGTTTGTAGAATGTCGTAAATATAATTTTTTTCTTGTAAATAAACAATCTAATAAAAGTTCTCAATAACAAAAAGAATGTATAAATTCACTTTCATATGTTTAGGCTTTATTACAGTTCTAATCATGGCTTTTTAAACAGTGGCAAGGAGTGAAGGTAGTTAAAATAATAGCGGTGTCAAGGGAAAAACAGTTCTTTTACCCAAAATATGTTAGCTAACGATACTATCAAAAGTTATACATAAAAAAAATTATAATTTAAAGTACAGTATATGCTCGCGTATCATGCGACTTTTGAAGACCTAATTTTGAAGCTAATTTTGAGGCAGTCTATTCATACACGAGATATAATATTAGCGTTTGTACTGCTCGGCCTGGTTACGCCGTTGACCAAACCCAATATCCATTTACTGTAGTCAAATTAGTTTCAAAATTAGGTCTTCAAAGGTCGCGGTATATACTTTCTGCTGTATAGACTTCTGATGGGTATATATTTTCAGCTGTCAACAGAGCTGCCAACATATAATAAAAAAACCTGCCTTTGTGTTAAAAATAATTTTTGCGATATTTTAAACTAAAAGTAATTAATAATTGTTTCAAATCACATTAATTATACTTTAAATCATCTAGTATTGTTTAAATTAAGTTTCAGAAAAGTGTATTTTGTTTTTTGAAAGATTTTTTAATAAATAATAATTTTAATGCTGACAGATTGCTAAAAATGGCGAAAAGAAACGATTACCAGAAAACACACTTGCTGAAGCATGCTAGCAAGCAATACGACAATGTTTATAATTGTGTCCATGTTAAATATTTAAACTGAGTGTTTTAACTAAATGCCAATAATGTTAAGTAATTATTACGTAGCATTAGAAACGTATAATCCTAAAATAATTAATGTTTTAATAGAATAAAAGAAAAAAAATTGATTAAAAAAAATGTCTTTTACTTACCAAAAACAAAGGCCCAAAGATTAATAAATTCTTTACCGGAACTATATTCATTTTTCCCTCTTCGGTTTTCGCGTTTATTCTCTGGTGAACAGTTTTCGGCCTGTATAAATGCTACCTGTCCAGTATTTGCTTCATATATATTCACGAACCAGGAATTTTAATATATAGATATAGATTTTAAGGGGGGGTCGCATCATACACGAGATATAATATTAGCGTTTGTACTGTTGGGTCTGGCTACGCCGTTGACCAAACTATATATCCATTTACTATAGTCAAATTAGTTTCAAAATTTGGTCTGACAGACTGGTAAAAATGGCGAAAATCAGCGATTTAGCAGATTATTCCAATCAATTTACATCCATTTTTAAATACAGCAAACTATTTTACTTACTGTAAATGTTACATTTAATTTATTAGCTTGAAATTAAAACTAAAATGAAAGCTTCAAGAAAGATTTTTCCATTTTAAAATTAATTTTAAGATATCGCGTTTCTTTTGAGATACATATATATATATATATATATATATATATATATATATATATATATATAGTTTGATTTATATTTAGACCTAGAGAGCCAGACAAACCTACCACGGTTTCACCTAAACGGATCGTCAGGGAAGGCCGGCCTTCTCTGATGATCCGCTTAGGTGAAACCGTGGTAGGTTTGTCTGGCTCTCTAGGTCTAATTAGGTCCGCTCTACTCATTGTATTGAGCACTTTATTTAGTTGTTTTGCGAAACTCGTATTGTTTTTTTTTCTTTGGCCCTTGGACTTGCATGCTGGACGATTATTTTCGGCTAACGTACATGTTCTTGGTTCTTTCTTTTTTATAACGTTTTTTTCCCTTTGGTATTGGTTTGATTATTTGCAAATCAAGACACCGAAGGTTTTCTGATCGAGTATAGTGTCTTATACTTATAAGACTTCTACTAATAATAGTTTGATTTATATATATATATATATATATATATATATATATATTGGTAGCATATTATTAAAGTATGTGTTGTTAAATCTACTAATCTTTTTTTTCTGTTTTTTTTTCTTGCTTTCTCGCAAATTTTTTATATTTGGCTCTAATTTGTTGAGAAAAGCGTCATAAAAATCATATTCAGGTCACTGCACCACAAGTAACCCATTCAAATCATCCAAAATAAGAAAACTCTTAATTAACAACACCTAAATCCTCAATAAAAACATAAGCAAAAACGATTACAAATTCTTGAAGCCATCCTAATTAAAAGCCAACATAGATAAAATAGCATTTAATACTGGCAGAAACATCTTAAACATATTTAATAACTAATTCTTCAAATAATAAACACCACCCCCACTCATTATTAATAATGAACCAATCCAAAAAAAATTTCTTTTTAAATTAAAATAATAAGTAACATATTTAAAACTAAAGCATACAACCATGCTGATGGTTGACGTCAATCAAAATCTCTCGGCAAAGCATCAAAGGTCTTTTTTCAACAACTTAGACACCAAAAAACGATTACAAATTAAGTTCAAAATTAAGCCATCAAAAGTCGCAGGATACGCAAGTAGACACGGTATGTGAAATTAAAGTAAATAATATAATAGTTTTTATTATTTTTGCTGTCCATTCTCAGGAGTAAAGAGTATAAATTCATTTTCATCATGTGTTCAGGTTTTATTAAAATTCTAATAATTTGTTTTTTAAAATCTATAAACATTGCGACGGGTGTGAAGATAGTACAAAATAGTAGTGGTGTAACTGAAATTGTATTGTTGGTCATTTTAGTATAAATACTTTTGGTAATTTTACTTTTGGTAATATATATATATATATATATATATATATATATATATATATATATATTATATTATATATGTATTTTATATGGTATATATTTTATATTAAATATACATTTATATATATATCTTTTATATATATATATATATATATATATGTGTGTGTGTGTGTGTGTGCAGGTATGCAGAAAAATAGTAAAGAACACGTTAGGTAAATAATCCGGAGTTCCTTAGTATTTTTGCTTTTATTTTTAAAAAGACAGTGCTCCATACAGAAATAGAGCTTATATTATAATATTTTTAAAAAAATTGATTCCTTCGTTACATAAGAGTTCTCATGTTTCAAAAGCGAGAGCCGAGACCCCTAATATAATTTTTGAATATATTAGCGGTCTCGGCTCTCGCTTTTGAAACCTGAGAACTCTTATGTAGCGAAGGAATCATATTTTTAAAAAAATATTATAATATCATTATATATATTTATATTATATATTTATATTACATATATATTTATATATATATATATATTTATATTTATATATTTTATTTTATATTTATGTTATATATTTATATTATATATATATATATTTATATTTTATATTATATATATTTTATATTATATATATATTATTCCATGGTTTAGTGTTTGAGCCTTTCTCATTATATATATATATATATATATATATATATATATGTATATATATATATATATATATATAATGAATTGGACAGAGTCTGACAATTTATTTAAAGACATTTATGATATGTCTAACGTTCTTTTTATAGATACAAGTATTTAAGCAAATGCTCTGTTTATAATAAACAGTATTAAATAACATTTAATTTCTCGGACATTCAGGCCGGTAAATGTTATTTAATTCTGTTTATTATAAACAGAGCATTTGCTTAAATACTTGTATCTATAAATAGAACGTTAAACATATCATAAATGTCTTTAAATATATATATATATATATATATACTATTTTAAAAACAAGGATTTTATTAATGGTAATAGTCCCTAAGGCTCTTTCGTCCAACATCCCATCAGGAGAAAATCGTTGGAAAAATTGATCAATGAAACGAAAAGAATAGCAACGAAAATGAAGAGCAAAAAAAAAAGTGCGTGTGAAAAACACGCTAAAATCAATAACGTATAAGTATATATTCTTATAACCAGGGGAGGGGAAATTGCGTGTAAATAATTAGCGAGGGACAGTTAAAATAAAATATCCCCCAACAAATTAAGGATCTTCACAAAACCCTTCTGCCGGCAAAGAGAAGGTTTCCGTAATCCTATACAGATTCCCATAGCTGGTTCCGACAATTACTTGAAGATTTTGGAATCAATCTGTTGCTTCCCTCTGCCTTTTCTATAAACACTTCCATGGTAATTGTTCTGATGAGTTTTACCGTTTCATTTGGTAGATTTTGTTTAGCAGCATATCAACATCTCTATGGTCATTTAATGCCGGAATCTTAATATTTTGAAGGCAAATGTATACCTTCAACTACAGATAAAATGTATTGTTGGTCATTCTGCTTTGAAATTGCATTGTTGGTGATTTTAGTATAAATAGTTACTTTTGGTAATTTTCCTATAAATACGTATTGCTGATATTTTTTATATAAAAATGTATTTCTAGTATTTTTACCGTAAAAATGTATTTTTATAGTTTCAGAGTGTTGTGTTGTTGTTTGGGTTTTTTTATTTACCTATAGCTGTGACCCTAATAGGCGCTACCATCCAGGGTCAGAGTGGAACTTGGAACAACAGCAATTAAGAAGTGGTTCCACGATCGTCAAAACTTCCGATCTCCCGATGAGAGGCTTGCTGCCGGATGGAGCTTATCGTCATACCCAGGATATCGTAGCTTGATGTCATGAAACAGCCAAATCTTCACTCTCTCTCTTTCTTTCTCTCTCTCTCTCTCTCTCTCTCTCTCTCTCTCTCTCTCTCTCTCTCTCTCTCTCTCTCTATATATATATATATATATATATATATATATATATATATATATATTTAATATTAGTGTTCAATATATATATATATATATTTAATATTAGTGTTCAATATATATATATATATATTTAATATTAGTGTTCAATATATATATATATATATATATATATATATATATATATTTAATATTAGTGTTCAATATATATATATATATATATATAATATTAGTGTTCAATATATATATAAAAATTTACAATAGGATAGAATCCAGGTAGAGCTCAATGTCCAGGACAGAGCAAGAATATAATATAAAAGTCTCAAACACTAATATTCTATGGTTTAGTGTTTGAGCCTTTCATATGTATATATATATATATATATATATATATATATATATATATATATATATTATATTTTATTATATATGTATTTTATATGGTATATATTTTATATTATATATACATTTATATATATATCTTTATATATATTTATATTATATATATATTTATATTTATATATTTTATTTTATATTTATATTATATATTTATATTATATATATTTTATATTATATATATAATATTCCATGGTTTAGTGTTTGAGCCTTTCTTATTGTATAATATATATATATATATATATATATATATATATATATATGCAAGCGCAAGTACAGGTTTGGTACACATAGAATAAAATTCCAATAACCAAAAACACCATTCTTAAAACATCACTTAATAAGACACCAGAAGTGTGGAAACAAAATTGCAATTTTTGTAGTGATCTTATAACATGCACATCTTATAAATCTCTCTCTCTCTCTCTCTCTCTATATATATATATATATATATATATATATATATATTATGAAATGTACTAAGTCCGGCAATTATAAAAAGGTGCTGTAAATTTTTTTGGGGGATTCATTATTTGGCCATATCTGTGACCCCAACAGGTTTTACTACCCAGGGTCAAGTTTCACCTGCCTGGGAACAACAGCAATTAAGAGGTTGTTCCACAATGCTGAAAACTTCCGATCTCCCGATCAGAGGCCTTGCTGCCGGGTGTAGTTTATCATTATTATCATTTATCATTATTTCCCTTTGGTACGCCTACTTTACGAATTTAAACGCAGTACTAGATTGGTGGCGAGGTCTCGTCATTTTACAGTTGAATTGGATAGATGTAACCGTAAGTTTTATGCTAACAGTTTCTTCCCTCGCAATTGGGCAACTCTTTTTCGGATTTTGGCTGTCTAGTCAATTTTGATTTTTAAGTTTTTATGCGTTGTTAATTATTATCATGTTTTCTTTGTTTCTATAGCCTTATTGTCTTTTCTTTTAATGTTTTTTTTCGCATATTTTTCTAACAAAGTAATCCGTTGCTTCTTAGTGGCTTTATCTCCTTGCTCGAGGTGAAATAAAAAAAGAAAAAATTCTTACTTATCTAGATATTTTAAATTATCTTTAAGGTTAAACACAATCTCATATATTCATATTTTCTTCCTAAAATAATGAACAGCGGATTGAATTGAAAAATCGGAGATCCGGGTTCGAATTCTGGTTGGGTTCGTTATATTCATTAGTATATATCTCATTACTTAGTATCATATTACTTACTTGAAAATACCCTTGAGAAAGCTATGAACCCATCTCTTTTTCTCACAGCTATGGGTTAAATAGCAGAACAGACTTGGTCCTGTAGCCTTTGGTGGCAACCAGTCTAGAAGAAGCACAAATCTGAATTCAACCCCCAAACTATGGGTTAAATTGCCTCACCAACCCGCACTTGGTCAAGCGTGGTGAGTACGGCTACACCCCTGAAGACATGGTCGAAATCGGGGAGGGGATCCTCTAAGGAGTAAGAAGACTTTGGATCTGGATCTGTTCCAATGAGAAGGACAGTCTGTTTGCTGTAGTCTTGGTTGGCAACCGGTCTAGGAGACGAACAACTCTGAATTAAAAACCTCCAACTGTGGATTAAATAGCTTCACCAACTTGCAATTGGCCAAGCGTGGTGAGTACGACTACACCCCTGTAGATATGGTCAATCAGGAAGGAATCACTCCAGCGCGGGGGTGGGGGCTGAATGTGGACTTGTTCCAGTGAGATTTTATATCCCTTGTACATTTTTATTATTTCTAAATGGTTAGGATTCCAATACGGACTTCTGTTGTAACGTCCTACATATCTTTATTTTTTTAATTTCCTTTGGGATTAAAATATAAAT
This sequence comes from Acanthosepion esculentum, assembly GCA_964036315.1. Taxonomy (NCBI): domain Eukaryota; kingdom Metazoa; phylum Mollusca; class Cephalopoda; order Sepiida; family Sepiidae; genus Acanthosepion; species Acanthosepion esculentum. The sequence goes on along the minus strand of OZ038508.1, from coordinate 87,715,064 downwards.
TTATGGATTTCCTCTGCGTCTAATCAGTGATGCGATATTTGTTTTATTCTAAAATAAAAAATCTATTTTATGATTCATTTAATGGTCCTTTTTCTTCGTTTGTTTTACGTTTCGCCGATATGACATACGGTCTTCATCGGGAGTCTGTTGTATTCTGAAACGTATCGACACTTTCCAGAATACAACAGATATGCAAGAAAGGTTCAAGAGTAGACGACAGAAGAAGCGTTTAAAAAAGGCGGGATAATTTGCCTGAATGAAGCACATGAAAGTCAGACTAACATAATTTAGAAAAAAAACCCGTTTAACATGACGAATATTGTCTTTTGTTACGTCTTTGAAAATGAAACATAATGACGTATTTTTTTTCCCTAAAATGATAAACAAAAAATCATTTCGTATTACTGAATCCCTCATATCCGGAATCCCTTATATCCGGAATCCCTTATATCCGGAATCCCTCATATCCGGAATCCCGCATATCCGGACATGATTTTGATGTGAATATTTGAACTATTTGGGTGATAGGTAAATGATTTGAAATTTCTGTTTTTCAGGAAATTTACTTTGGATAATTGCTTATGCTTATTTCACCCTAATGGCTTGTATTGGTGCAAAAGATGATGGGGGAATAAGAGGAAAAGAATAACTTTGGAGTTATCGTGGACATATTAAACAGACTATACGCTGCTGAAAATTCATTGTAACTAATGGGTGAGTTCAACATAGGAAAGTCAATATTGTATGATATAAAATCTTCCAAAGAAACTATTCTCCAGTCATCACACGGTCACAATGAACAAGGAAATAAAAAAAAAACATGATTGTCATGAAACCTGTACTGAAATTATCAGTTTTATGGAAAGAACGCCAGCATTCAGCTATGACGATTGCAATAACGCACGCAGAGTTAAAAAGTGTTTTTCGTTTAAAAAATTTCAAGAACAAAAGCAAAACGAAATGCAGAAAAAGTTGAGGATGACATTAGAAGAGAAAGAATCATCATGCAACAGCGATTAAAAAATCCTCGTTACATTATTTGTTTTGCATACGTGGCATACTTAATTTAATGAATTTTCATTAAGATTACATAATTTATTTCTTTTTTCCTTAAAATCAATTCCGTTATATTTCACTCACCATTAGCTTATTTTGTTTACTATAAAACATTGAAAATAAGTGTTGAACCTGATTTCAGTTCTTTTATTTTAATCTGAATATAACCCCTCATATCCGGACTTTGTAACCAATTCCTCATATCCGGAAGGCCTTCTTAGTCCGTTTGTCAGGTATTCTACTGTAGTTAAAACGGTAAACATTTTTTTTTGTTACCCTTTCAAAATGTATATTCTATTTTTAAATGGTTAAGAATTCAATATAGAGGGGTTATTTTTGCCACTTCCTACGCATCTGGATATTTGAAATTTTCTACTGGGTTTAAAGAATCTGTTTTCAAAATTCACAGATCTTTTGCGTCTATAATCAGTGAAACCTTAATTTGAAACCACAAAAATAAAAACCCGGCGTCATACTCAAATTTCGATAGGCTTATGTCGCTATTCCATTGCCCGTAAAAAAAATGTAGTGTTTTCATAAACCGTATTACTCGACCGATTTTTTTTACGCCACATCCAATCCGTTGATATTATAACTAGCGGGAGAGGCTACTTTGTATCAAGTACGAGTGCCGACACGATTAAATTTTCATCAAACTCACCCCCACATCTGCATTTTGCTTATTTGACATAGCAAATTTAATATTTTTAAAATTTTCCTAGTGTAACGTCCATTTTGTTTCAGTGTATTTAGCATATATAATTATTTAACAAGCTGAAAAAAATACCTCCGATATGACTATTCCAGACGACACTTGTATTTGATAGAAGGACTACTAGAGTTCGGAAAATATGAGATATTCTGACTGGATAAGTTACAGTAAGCGATAATTTCCAAGACAATAATTTTGTGACGACGCACATCAGCGTATTGAAATTTTCATAGTATTTTAACATTGTTGAAATTAGTGCTATTTTTTCTCATGATTTACAAAATCTACGTTTCGTTCAATTACGCAAATCAATCGATGAAATTTGAATAATTTGATTTGTTTGGAAAAATACATTTAACAAAAACCCTACTTCGCAGTTTTTACGCATCCTAGAACAAGCAATTGTACTTTGTACCACCTTAACTATTTCCACTTGTCCCCAAAATTTGGTTTCGAGCGGTCAGTGAATGGTTATTTTAGAGGGTGTTGGACGGACTAACAGAAGTTACAGAATTATATATATATATATATATATATATATATATATATATATATATATATATATATATATATATATATATATATATATATATAAAATTGTTTATTGAGCACTCTTTTAAGAATAGTAATTGTTGGTTAGTGGAATTTATTCGGTATACACCAATCCTAGACTTATATATATATATATATATATATTTATATATATATATATATTTATATATATATATATATATATATATATATATATATATATATATATATATTTATATATATATATATATATATATATATTTATATATATATATATATATATATATATATATTTATATATATATATATATATATATATATTTATATATATATATATATATTTATATATATATATATATATATATATATATATATATATATATATATTTATATATATATATTTATATATATATATTTATATATATATATTTATATATATATATTTATATATATATATTTATATATATATATTTATATATATATATTTATATATATATATTTATATATATATATTTATATATATATATTTATATATATATATTTATATATATATATATATATTTATATATATATATATATATTTATATATATATATATATATTTATATATATATATATATATATATATATGAAAAATATGGAAAAACAAAAAAATCCGAATATGCAAGTTTACTGTTTTTAATGTTGTTTCAATGTCGACGTCAGACGTTTCGGTCTAGTAGACCTTCTTCAGGACATAGTTATTAAAACATAATTAAAATTAGACAATATTCAAGTCAACATGAAAAGACGATAGACATAAGAATAATCAAAACAAAATGACTGAATTTTAAGCTTTTTCATAAATAATAAACTCTATTTTAGGAATATGTTTTCACAACATCGCCCACGTGACGCCGACGTGATCGCATTTCAAAACGGAACGCTGATCTTAAAATTCAGTCATTTTGTTTTGATTATTCTTATGTCTATTGTCATTTCATGGTGACTTGAATATAGTCTAATTTTCTATGAAAATTTCTCGGACATTCAGGCCGGTAAATGTTATTTAATACTGTTTATTATAAAACAGAGCATTTGCTTAAATACTTGTATCTATAAAAAGAACGTTAAACATAATATAAATGTCTTTAAATAAATTGTCGGACAATGTCCAATTCTAAAATATATGACGTCATTTGTTTACATTTGATACGCTAGAGCAGATATGAATAGAAGAGACTCATGGAAGATTTAAGTTTAAAGATAGTAAAATCGACCTTGCTAAGCAGACGCTCATCTGTGGCCGAACGGTTAAGGCACATCACGCGAAATGATGGTTCCGTATAGGATACAGGTTCGATTCCTGTCGGAGAGCGAAAATTTTCTATTAAAATTTCTCGGACATTCAGGCCGGTAAATGTTATTTAATACTGTTTATTATAAAACATTATTAAATACTTGTATCTATAAAAAGAACGTTAAACATAATATAAATGTCTTTAAATAAATTGTCGGACTATGTCCAATTCTAAAATATATATATATATATATATAATACAGGAAACACTAGTAGTAATAAGTGCCCAATACACGTGTGAAAAAAGAAAATAATGCAAGTAATCATAATACCTCATCTCAGAGATCCAATACCCTGAAGAAGGCCGGAGCGTACAACGCCCGAAACGTTGTGAATATGGAAATGATGATGAGGATAACAGTCCGAATAATGTAAATAATGCAAGTAATCATAATACCTCATCTCAGAGATATAGACAAAATTTTACCTACTCACAAAAATACTTATTAGTCAAGTACATAGTATTTATTCTTTTTAACAATGCCCCACCCATTGTTATACCACCTTGTTGAAGCCATTTTCTTAGGAACTGTGTTTTTTTGTTAGAAGAAGCTTGTTAAGTAGTTTTCTACTGACTGTACGGAACCGTTTTTTTTTTTAAATTGTTCTGTAGAAAAAAAAATAGAATATTTTTCCAACACGCTAACACATGTTGAAATCCTGACAATGTTAAATATTGTTGGAGATATTATTAATATTTTTCTCGAGATTTACAAACTACGTCTCATTCAATTTCGCAAGCCAATCGATGAAATTTGAATAAGCTGATTTGTTTGGAAAAATGCTTTGACAAAAAACTCCACTTCGCTGTTTTTATGCACCCTAGTAAAAACCAACTGTACTTTGTACCCCCTTATCTGTTTTCACTTGTCCCCAAAATTTGGTTTCGAGCGGTCAATGTATGGCTATTTTAGAGGGTGCGTAACGGACGGACTAACATAAGTTACAGAATTTTATTATTACTTTCAAAATCATAACTAGTTCCCTAAAAATCATTTCTTGCGGGGCTTTTGTTTTATTTTTTAAAAACCTTTCACTCCAAACAAAATGAGAGTTCCATATAGACTCAAGAGGGAAAGAAAAACAAACAAACAAACAAAAAACGTTAGTGAAGATAAAAAGGACAATTAAAGAATTGAATCCAGAAAGACAAAAGATGGCAAGTGACGTTGCTAAATAAAGTTTGCTTCAAATTTTCGTTTAAATAAATTACGGAAATAATTCTTTGTGTGTTACGAACGTGGATAGTGCACTTAAAAATGAAAGAAAAGGCTCGTATTTTTACTTATTTATTTATTTATCTACAATGAGATTTGTCATGTACAAGGCCCGGAGGCCACTCGAGGTAGAGTAAGAGACAGGGTTTATGCGGGGACGATAACGGTTAATCCTAGACTTGAACAGTAAACTGTAGTGATCGGGAAAGCATCCTCTTGGGAGCCACTTCCACAGAGCAGGTAGAGGGTTACAGAGAAAGAGGCACAATTTATGCAAATATGGAGGGGAGATGACGGTTAACACTTGACTTGAACAGTTTAAGTCTGTAGTGATCGGGAAAGCATCCTCTTGGGAGTCAGTTCCACAGAGCAGGTAGAGGATTACATAGAAAATGGCACAATTTATGCAAATATGGAGGGGAGATGACGGTTAACACTAGACTTGAACAGTTTAAGTCTGTAGTGATCGGGAAAGCATCCTCTTGGGAGCCACTTCCACGGAGCAGGTAGAGGGTTACAGAGAAAATGGCACAATTTATGCAAATAAAAAAGATAACGGTTAACACTAGTCTTGAATAGTGTAAGACTAGTGATCAGGGAAGCATCCTCTTGGGAGTCATTTCCACCGAGTAGTAGTCCACGAGAAGAAACACCTCGAGTGGAACTTGTTAGAAGTGGAATAAGAAGTAAATGTGGCGACAATGTGCATGGTATGAAGGGTCCTATCTGTGAACGTTAGAACTGACGCAACTAAAGAATGCAGCTCGCCTGAACACTTTCCAAATAAATAGCAATAGATGAAAGATACTCTTTGAATTAATGAAATGATAATTAAATACTTACCTCGATTCTAGATGAAATTACGGACACAAGAAAAGATTTTTCGTTAGAAAAAAAAGCAAACGAATTTGTTGCCATTATGAATCTCTGGACGAAATATTAATAGAAAATTATATCCGACAAGAAATTTACGTTAATACTTACAAATAAAAGCCAAGAGGCGATAAAGATGGAGATAACAGGTTGGTGCATAATTTGCGTAATTCTAGTCAAGATTATGGGATAATCCGTGAATTTTTATTTTCCAGTTTTGAGGAACAAGAAGAAACGTTTTATTTTTATACCAAGATTCACCAGCGCGCGACACCAAAGAACGCTGGTGTAGGCGGCAGTCACCGTAAAAGGAAATATTGAATCAGGTCCGAAAACAAGAATTCTTTCTCAAGACCGACTTCGTCTAAGATTACTACTCCGACCACATCAACAACAAACGAGAACACACACACACACACATACACACATACACACACACACACACACACACATATATATATATATATATATATATATATATATATATATATATATATAGGATTGTAGCGATTACGTCATGTATCGCATGACTTTTACAATGATCACCATAGTACTACCAAAGGAACATTTAGGAAAGATTTGGGAAGGGAATGAATGTATAAGAAGATTGTTTAGCGTCAGGTCTCAAAATTGGGAAGTGCCACCTTTCTTCTTGAATGTTAATGTTTAATTTTATAGATTTAAAAATAAATAAATTAATAGTAAAATATGACTGATTCGTGCTGCGTAAACCAAAAATTTGTGGGCGGGTCTCTACGAGCCGGAAGCGGTTGGAGGTTGATTTAAACAACGTGAGACAGAACAAAATAACAACAATGAAAGTCGTCAACGTCTCTTATTACCTCAGAGTGAAAACGAATAAAGTGCAGATAGTTTAAAAAAAAACTAAATCTTACATATCTGAACGCATGTCGAATGTTACACCCACCGGTGTAACAACGCGGAACTGGGATATCATTTCCATGTAAATAACAGCAAATAAATTCGGCTACTTCTTAAGTTCTTTTTCTGTTCATTCAGAAGTTATCTATTGGTAACTTGTCATCTACACTGAATTAAATTTAAATAATGTAAAAATAAGAAGAAAAAAGACAAGAAATTGATTTAATCTCTATCTATAAAAGGCAGGATGTGTATGTGTGTGTGTGTGTGTGTGTGTGTAACGAATGCACGGCCGCAATTTTCGACGGATTTGCACCAAAATTTACATGCACATGCCCCAGGTTAGACCAAGACCGAATTTGCATTTCCCAACTCACATCGATAGTGGAAATAATCGATTTTTTCATGCTTCTACGGCAGTTTTCACGTAGTTTGCGGCCATTTTCTGTTGGCCAGAGTGAGAGCCTATAGCTGGCTGCCACGAATAGGCAGGAAGATTATATTGGCCAGCGTAAGAGCCAACAGTTGACTGACACGAATGTTAACTAGCATGCTAGCATGCAAAGAAAATCGATAGCTGCATTCGTCACAAGTGGGAAAAATTTAAATCTGCATGGCACTTTACTCCAATTGGCTTATTCGCTTGCTTAAACTCAACGATGATTCTGATTCCGCAGAACTGGGTTGGGTGTGAAAAAGTATTTGTTGTTAACATTCTTTTTTCATTCGGGTTTTCCAGTTACGAGTCCTTTTTTTTAAGCTGATCGTTTTGGGTTCATTTTGTTTAGTTCTTTTTTTGTAACAGATTTAATGTTTAGTATAGAGCTTAGAAAAAATTCTCAGTGTGAGATAGGCAAGAAGTAAGGCATGTAGCAACATCAGCACGGCAAAGAGCACTCCTTTAAAGGCAAGGAAGGGCAAAAATATTTTAAGTCAAGTGATAGCGATTACTGTATGAGTCGTACGGTTTTTGAATCAAGCACGGGCAACGCCGGGCCATCCTGCTAGTAAAATATATTTGATTGCAGGAATGTGCTAATAGCCAACTCGACACCCGACATTTTCAAGAATGAATTACAAACGCGAGATGATCCATCAATCTAGTTTTTGGCATATCAACCCTTCTATGAAAATGTCTGTCGGAAACAAGGTCAAAAGTCAACTTAACCGAATTATCTTTGACTCTGTGAATATTCAACTGTTTGAATTTCCTGATGAATCTTAATTCTTAATTTAAAACTGAAATCCGTTAGTTGCGAGTCCCACGATAATAAAACACTCCTCGAAATTCTCTCTCTTGTATCTTTCAATGTCTGAGCTTAACAAAATATTACAATACTAATCATAAGTATGAATACAAGTCTTTATTTAAAGAGGAGACAAGGTTGCAAACGAAAAGATTCAAGATTGACATGGTTTTCACTGAAGCAGACGACAAACACATAAGAGATTGATCTTAATAACTTTAACAAAATATTACAATAATAATCATAAAGATCAATGCAGGTACACCCTTCGATCAAAATGAAGTACCCTAGGAGTCATTCCCTTGTTCAAATTTAAATTTAATTTATATCAAAGGGAAAAGAATTCGTAGTGTGGGATTTGTGCCGCCTCCCCGGTGATCCCCTTTGATCAAAATGAAACAGACTTATCCAAGTACCCCAGGAGTCATACACTTGTTCAAATTTAAATTTAATTCATATCAAAGAGAAAAGAATTCTCAGTGTGGGATTTATGTCTCCTCTCCGGGGACCCCCTTTGATCAAAATGAAATTACCCTAAGTACCCTAAGTAATATAGTTTCACAATATATATAGTTATGGGGATATATCTCTAAAACACTAGGAAGTGTTTGATAACAAACAAAAAGACAGACAAATATATATATATATATATATATATATATATATATATATATATATATATATATATATAGGAGGGTCATTCAATAAATAAGGTGAATTTTTCGGTATAAGGACTTCTAATACAGATAGAAGCTTACTCTTTTTTATTTTATTTTTTTGTTTTACTTCTTTTTCACATGGATTTAATTTCTTTTGCAGATTAAAAAAAAAACTTTGAGAGTTTTGGCGATTAACAAAGATGGCCGACCCAGAAGCATGCACCAGGATTGAACAGAGGTCAGTTATGAAGTTTTTGGTTGTTGAAGGGTGCAAACCAGTTGAAATTCATAGGAGAATGTCAACTGTGTATGGTGCCACATGTTTCAGCCAAAAAATGTCTACAAGTTGGCTAAATTGTTTAAATCCATGTGAAAAAGAAGTAAAAAAAAAAAAAAAGAGTAAGCTTCTATCTGTATTAGAAGTCCTTATACCGAAATATTCACCTTATTTATTGAATGACCCTCGTATATATAATTTATTCGAAAATTATAACATAAATATGTTATAAAATCACTACAAAAATAGGCATTTTTTAAACACTTCTGGTGTCTAATCAAGGGATTGTCTAGAATAGAGAATAAATAGGTACTTTAAAGGTAAATCTTTATTCTACATTCAACACAATATTTTTATAGTGATTTTATAACATGTTTATGTTATAATTTTCGAATAAATAATATTTGCTCTACTCTGTATTGAGCACTTTTTTAAGAACAGTATTTTAGGTTATTGGAATTTATTCTGCATACACCAAACTTATACTTGTATGTATATATATATATATATATATATATATATATATTGATGCATGCTTCATTAAATAATATAGACAAATGTTGTCTATTTATTTTATGTAAATTCTTTTCATATCGTTTGATAAGCTTAATAACATTATCATTAAACGAAGAAATAAAATCACAATATTGATACATATTTTTTAATCCTCTATAAGCTTTCGGCTTGCATAAGCCATTATCAAAAATGGCAATTACATTACAATATATTAAACAACACTGGGACAAAATAATAATGATAGTATAATTTGTTTACATGGAAGATTTCCAAGCATCGACAAACTCGTATATATGAGACGCGGAAGCGAAAATCTCACCACAGCTCATGACGTCACACATTACCACGCGACAGTGAAAACGAGAAGTATTAAGTATGGGAAGCCATTGGTATAAATCAATGGCTTCTGTTATCAATTATAGGCATTTAAGAATATTTGTGGAGATTTCATACTTTAATTTGTTCAGGTTAGATTTCAAAAAATATATTTATTACAGATCATAGAAATGAATTACATAAAAATGAGACTCAATTGTACCCCATTTATATGGCCATTTCGCTCCTCGGGATAAATTTGCCTGGAGCTTGATAATATTAAAACTTGAATCGTAATGTTATTTTTAAATTTAAAAGTAAAAAAGAGAAATGCCTTTTCCCTTATTTGTTGTTTGTTCTTCTGTTTTCTTCTCTTTTTTTTCTTTTTTCCTATCCTTTTTCTAATTTTAAGTTTAAAAAAAAACCTTACGATTCATTTTTTTATCAAACGTTTTAGTATTGATACCCTCCAGGGAATTTATCCAGAAATGGGCATCTAAATGGGGTACAACTGAGTTTCATTTTTTGTAATTAATATATATATATATATATATATATATATATATATATATTCAACATCATCACTTGATAAGACACCGGAGGTGTTGAAACAAAATGGCTATTTTTGTAGTGATTTCATAACACATTTATGTTATAATTTTTAAATAAACAATTATATATGTATATATATATATATATATATATATATATATATATATATATATAATTTAATGCATGTTTCATTAAATAATATAGACTAGTTTTGTCTATTTTAAGTAAGTTCCTTTCATATTTTCTGATAAGCTTAATCACATTATCATGGGAAGATGAAAGGAAAGCACCATATTGATACATGTTTAAATCCATTCTAAGCTTTAGGCTTACATAAGCCATTATCAAAGATGACAATTTCAATATATCAAACAACATAGGGTCGAAACAACAATGATAGTCCGCCCTTGCTGCATGAAAAATTTCAAAGTAACGACAAACCCGTTTATACGAGACGCGGAAGCGAAAATCGCGTTGCAGCTTGTGACGTCACACATGACCACGCGAGAGTGAAAAACGAGGTGTATTAAGTATAGAATATATATATATATATATATATATATATATATATATATATATAATGACAATTTTATAACACATTGTTAGTTAAAATGCGAAGTCCGTAGGAAGGACTTCCCCATTTTCATATATGTCGTCATTTTTTACCAAATAACTAAACTAGTAATCAATATAAGATAACTTTTTCTATTGTTATCAAATAATAAACTGATCCATGTACGGAAATATTTTTATTAGTTTTAACTCGTGAACATTTTACGGATTTCCCATTTGAAATTTCTGAAAAATCATAATTTTTCAGTTATTAATTGAATAAGCACGTGTCAGGTTATACGACAATAAAATATCCGTAGAAATTCTCCGATCTCGTCGTTAAATAATTGAGCTTAACAACATTATTTACATTATTCGGACTATTGCCCTCATCTTTGTTGCCATATTTATTACATTACGGCCGTTGTACGCTCCGGCCTTCTTCAGGTGGTGGGAATGTCGAACTGAACTTTTTATTTCGCTCACTGGGGTAGACTGTTCTAGTTCCTCGTGCCATGTTTAATGGATGTCAGTTATCAGTTATCTCCTGTTAATTTCCCTCTGAAAGTTCTCCACTGCCTTAACCGGGTATTGAACTCACACACTTTTGGGTCCTGTGACTGGATCTAACTAACGCCTTTATCCACTGTGCCTTGTGTCCTTGAACATTCTACCCAAGGGAGTGAAATAAAGGGTTCAGTTCGACAGTCCAACTACCTGAAGAAGGCCGGAGCGTACAACGGCCGAAACGTTGTAATAAATATGGTGACAAAGGTGTGGACAATAGTCCGAATAATGTAAATAATGCACATTATACCTCATCTGAGAAATATAGACAGATATTGAGCTTAACAACTTTAAAACAATATTGCAATATCCATCATAAGTATAAAAGAAGGGAAGTAGTGGAGAGCCATGATTAAAATCTTCAGATTTTAAGATTAAACAAATATACCCTATTTCCAAAATACTTTTTTATTGAAGCCTGTTTATATTACTTTGCCCGATTAAAGAGAGAAAAATTATTATTTATATTTTGGGGTCTTAATAATAAAAGTTAAAATTAGATGTTCACTTATCTTGTGCCTATTCTGAGTATTGCGGAAATTACACCCACATTTCAGGCGAATTGATTGTAAGCATTTACAATGACAATGTCGTTGTAATTTCAGGATAGAGACAAGATAAATGAACATTTAATATTATTTATTATAATTATCAATTTTTTCTCATCAAATCCTCATAGTTAAGCAACGTTGACCATGGACAATACCTAGATGTGTGACCGCCGGGGAATAACAGGCGCTCTACACTTGGATGTGCGATTGTTGGATAGCGGCCCAGAATGTGACATCGGAGACTCAGGTTGAAATTCCAGTTCGTCTATGGCAATGATTCCCAACAAATTGATTTTTCAACATGGGTGATGCAGCCAATGCTAGTTGATATTTCTGATGTTTCGATGCAGTACCAAGAAGAACTCTTGGAGATACAAAATGATGAGTCTGTTAAATCTTTATTCAATATAAAAGGAGTGATGAATATTTAGGTCGGGCATGCGTAGGATGTACACCCTTATTTCTGATCTAAAACAAATTGATTTTTCAACATGGGTGATGCAGCCAATGCTAGTTGATATTTCTGATGTTTCGATGCAGTACCAAGAAGAACTGTTGGAGATGCAAAATGATGTGTCTGTTAAATCTTTATTCAATATAAAAGGAGAGATGAATATTCTGGTGGGGCATGCGTAGGATGTACACCTTTCTTTCTGATCTAAAAAATTGATTTTCCAACATAGCTGATGCTAATGGATATTTCTGATGTTTCGATGCAGTACCAAGAGGAACTCTTGGAGATGCAAAATAATGAGTCTGTTAAATCTTTATTCAATATAAAAGGAGTGATGAATATTTAGGTCGGGCATGCGTTGGATGTAAACCCTTCTTTCTGATCTAAAACAAATAGATTTTCCAACATGGCTGACGAAAGCCAATGCTAGTGGATATTTCTGATCTTTTACTGCAGTACTAAGAAGAACTCTTGGAGATGCAAAATGATTATCTGTTCAAACTTTATTCAATATAAAAGGAGTGATGTATATTTTAGTGGGGCATGCGTAGGATGTACACCCTTCTTTCCGATCTAAAACAAATTGATTTTCCAACATGGCTGATGAAGCCAGTGCTAGTGGATATTTCTGATGTTTTGCTGCAGTACTAAGAAGAACTCTTGCAGATGCAAAATGATATGTCTTTTAAATCTTTATTCAATATAAAACGAGTGATGAATGTTTTGGTGGGGCATGCGTAGGATGTAACCCCTTCTGTCTGATCTAAAACAAATTGATTTTCCAACATGGCTGAGGCAGACAATGCTAATGGATATTTCTGATGTTTCGATGCAGTAACAAGAAGAACTCTTGGAGATTCAAAATGTTGAGTCTGTTAAAACCTTATTCAATATAAAAGGAGTGATGAATATTTTAGTTGGACAGGCGTAGGATGTACACCCTTCTTTCTGATCTAAAAGAAACTGATTTTCCAACAGGGCTGATGAAGCCAGTGCTAGTGGATATTTCCGATGTTTTGATGCAGTACCAAGAAGAACTTATGGAGATACAAAATGATGAATCTGTTAAAACTTTATTCAATCTAAAAGGAGTGATGAATATTTTAGTGGGGTCTGCCTGGATGTACACCCTTCTTTCTGATCTAAAACAAATTGTTTTTCAATATAAAAGGAGTGACTAAATATCCACCTTCAACCACCGTTGCAAGAAATTTGTTGTTGAATTTTGCTGAATGTGGCTTTAATGCTGTAAATGATTTCTTATTGAACAAAAGAATTCGACTTCAGAATGTTGCCGATCATGGCTCTCCACAATTTCCTGTACTTTATAGCTCTTAATAAATTTTGTCTTTTTGTTATTTCTCCTAAACCTCGTTCTGCCACCCATTTACTCAAGCTCATTCTTCTTCTTCTATGTGTTGTGTCCCTTCAGAATGTTGCCGATCATGGCTCTCCACAATTTCCATGCATTGTTTTCCTCTGTCCCACTTGCCTTCAATCTGTCCTGTGAGTATCAGATTTTCCAAACCCTCCTTCCTTATTATTACTCTAAACTTCACTTTAACTGTTCACTAGTTGATTCTCTGAAATAGAAATATTTTAGAGTAAATATTCAATACGTAATTTTGTCTTGGCCACTGAAATGTCGCTTTAGCTTTGTTAATGACAGTCACGCCTACTAAAAATGTTAGTCTGACCCAACAGCATGGTATACTTTGCAGTTCCAATGTGAAACCTAAGACATCTATTTTGCATCAGCATAAAAGCGAAACTATTTTGTAGGCGTATCATTTTCCAATGGAACCGAAGGGGAAAAAATGGCGTCGCTGAAAAATAAATAAATCAAAACGCAGTGCAAATTAAAGAACAAAAAACTAAAAATCAAACAAACAAGAAAACTTTTAGAAAGAATTAAGAATAAAAGACAAGAAATAAAATTGGAAAATAATGTTACTTCGATGCTAGCAAAATTAATTCATAATATTATTTCTAATTGGAAAAAAAGAGAATCTTTTTGTAAAGACTCATAATATATAGGGTGTTCCAATAAAAACAGTCTTTTTTTTTACTATTACCCTCAAATCTTACTCCATGTTGTTTTGAAACCAAAACTTTAATTAAGAAATATTACCCATCTAAATATAGCTACAAATTAAATTCATGAATTAGTCTCTAACTGATAAAGATTTTACCTTAACAGTCATTCACAATATTAAAATATTACTATTAGTAAATTTTTATTTTTTTATTATAATTTTACCTTAACAGTCATTCACAATATAATAATTTTACCTTAACAGTCATTCACAATATTAAAATATTACTATT
>OZ038508.1:87620437-87692937 GCA_964036315.1 Acanthosepion esculentum | reverse complement strand
AATCTTTATAGCTGATATAAATATTTTCATGGTAATTGTTCTGATGAACTTTCCACTATGGTAGGAAGACTTTATGCATTTAAATGCAGTACTAGATTGGCAGCAATTGTAATGGCTATGTTCTATGCTAAGATTTTCTTCTGTTGCTTGTGAAATTCTCTTCTGGCTTCTTGCTTTCATTTAAATGCAAATGTAAATTGTTATCTTCTGTCTTTATCCGGGTTCTTTTATTGTTTTCTGTCCTTAATTAAAGATTTCTTTTCTCTCATTCTTTCACCTTCAGCAACCCCTTCTATCTTAGTGGCTTTATTGCCTTGCTTGGGGTGAAATGATTAAAAAAAAGTCTTTCTTAGTTATTGCTAGCCATTTACTTATTTACAAACTGTTGCATATATTAAGCATTTGATGAGGACAATGTAAGAAAAAAGGTTTGCTGTAAATAACAGAGTTGAATGCATCACTGGAAGATTGAAAACATATCTAAAAGGAGACAAATTTCTTGGGATCTTCTGCTTCCATTTGGTAACAAACATTTTTTTCTTTTCATCTTATTTGATTGGGAGAATATTTTAGGATTTGAACGTTTTTGGCAACACAGTGACGCGTGTTGAAATCCTCACAATATTTTTAATTATTGTTGAAATGTTATCGTTAACATTTTTTGTTGAGATTTAAAAACTCTACATTTTGTTCAATTTCGCAAACCAATCGATGAAATTTGAATAAGCAGATTTGTTTGGAAAAATATTTCGACAAAAACCCTACTTTACAGTTTAATAATTTATTTTATTTTATTTTGTAGGACTTCATGACAAATTATATATTTTTTTTAAATTCATATTTTTCCTTTTTAAGAGTGAAGAATAAATCCATAAGATTTCTTACTCCTGAGCATGCAGCATACAACTGGCCATGCATAAATATTTCTTTCTGGAGCCAAATTCCAACGTTTAGAAGTGTTTGGCTTTTTGATTTGTTTATCGTTCTCGCAAACACAGTGCGAACTGTAAAGTGGATTCTTGTATATATATATATATATATATATATATATATATATATATATATATATATATATATATAAACTGAAAGAAAATGTATATAAAAAAACAATATTGCATTTTTATTAAATTTTTTTTTTAATCATTAAATTGTTTTTAAAATAGTGGTAGTATTTTGCATGTTAAATACTAAAGCTTTTAATCCCCACCCCCGCAAAAAAATAATGATAATCTATTGTACTAAGCTACGCACACTAGTAAAACCAACTATACTTTGTACCCCCTGACCTGTTTGCACTTCTCAAAATTTGGTTTCAATCCGTCAATATATGGTTATTTTAGAGGGTGTGACGGACAGGCGAACGGAAGTCACATAATTTTATATATAGATGAACTGTAGCATGGCTAATGGTATCAAGAATAGACTCAAGGGTTTTAGTTAATGTCCAAGCATTGGCACCCTACATTAACACCCCCTTGACAGTGGCTCAAATATATCTCCGTTTCAGGTTGTCTGCGAAATCAGATTTCCAGATGACATCCATTTTATCCAAGACGGCCCAGGTTTTAGCTATCCTAATTTTTACATTCTTTTCAGTAGAATTTATTTTTGCTTCCGAGTGATGTGAAATATTCGGTAGATTTTATAAATTCACCTCAGACAGTTTATATTGAGCCTTGATGGTTGAAGCTAATGAATTCAGTTTTAGAGGCATTGACATAGCGTCCAACATCCTTAGAAGCATCTTCTAGGCGAGAATCTTTCTGCAACACGCCTGTTGAAATTCACACTGTATTTATTTAGCATTGTTGAAGTTATCACTTCCTCTTCTCACTTGAAACTCTCCCGACTGTACTCACATTTACAGTGCTACTACTGTGCATAATAATTTACCAGAATTATAAATACTCGACTCTACCGTCGAATTCGACGTATGAGGGTCGAGCAGATGACCATCCACACTTTTTGAAGGGACGAATACAGAGACCTGGTGCACCGAGTGCCACAAGGCCCCCAAGCGACCCTCATCAGGTTTTGAATTCAGAGTTGTCCTTCTCCTAGACCAGTTGCCATCCAAGGTTATAGAACCCAGTCTGTCCTGCTATTTACCCATAGTTGTAGGAAGAAGAGGATTCACATCTTTTCTAAGGGTATTAGCATGTAAGTGAATGTAATGGATTCGACTGGAATTCGAACTTGGGTTTCCGATTCCTCAATCCAAGCGACTTGGTCCATTACTCCACCGTGCGAGGAGGCACTATATATATATATATATATATATATATATATATATATATATATATATATATATATATATATATATATATATATATATATATATATATATATATATATATGGAATAAAGTGCTCAATATCAGAGATATTGTAAATATGAAAGTGAACATAGAAGTCAACATTTCCTCACTGAAACCAAGTGACGTCTTTGATATATCTTTTCTGTCTTTCGCTGTGATCAAACCAAAACAGTACTTTATCCATGAGGTATTGGCAGGAGACGTTAAACATCTTCCCTTCTTTCTTTCTTTCCTTCCTTCATTTCTTTCTTTCATTCTTTCTTTCTTCCTTCCTTCTTTTTTTTCCTCACTGAAACCAAGTGACGTCTCTAATATATCTTTTCTGTCTTTCCCTGTGATCAAAACAAAACAGTCCGTTATTCATGAGGTATTGGCAGGAGATGTTAAAGACTTCGAGATTCCCTTCTTCCTTTTCGTTCTTTCTTTCATTCATTCGTTCTTCCTTTCGTTCTCTCTTTCTTAATGTCTTTCTTTCTTTTCCTCACTGAAACCAAGCGACGTCTCTGATATATCTTTTCTGTCTTTACCTGTGATCAAAACAAAACAGTCCTTTATTCACGAGGCATTGACAGGAGACTTTAAACACTTCTGTATTCCCTCCTTTCTTTCATTTCTCACTGAAACTATGTGGCGTCGCTAATATGTCTTTTCTGCCATTCCATCTGATCAAAACAGAATATTTCTTTCTTTCTTCCTTTCTTTCTTTTTTTCTTTCTTTCATTCACTGAAACAACTTAATGTCTTTTCCCCTCTTTCCTCGTGATCAAAACGGAATAGTCCATTATTTATGAAGTATTGACAGGAGATGTTAAACGCTTCTTTCTTTCTTAATTTTTTCTTTTTCTTTTTCTTTCTTTCTTTTTTCTTTCTTTCTTTCTTTCTTTCTTTCTTTCTTTCTTTCTTTCTTTCTTTCTGGCATCTCTTCTTCGTTTCTTTAAACACATTTCTTTCTTTCATTCTTTTTCTTTATTCCCTACATTTCTTTCTTTCTTTCTTTCTTTCTTTCTTTTAACCACATTTCTTTCTTTCTTTCATTCTTGTATCACTTCTTTCTTTCTTTCTTTCTTTCTTGCCAGTAACACTTCTTTCTTTCTTTCTTCCTTTTCTTTTCTTTCTTTCTTTTATTCTTTCTTCCTTCCTTTCTTTCTTTCTATTCCCGTCCTTCCTTCCTTCCTTCCTTCCTTCCTTCCATTCTTACACTGATGCGTCTTTTACGTCTTTCCACGCAATCAGAATCAAATAGTCGATTATTTATTAATTATTGGCTGGGCGTAACGGCCGTGCTAATTTAACCCGCGTCTTTAACGTATCAGCTTTTCAGACCATGCTTTACTGCTGTGAAAAGTTTTCGTAATCGTTTTATTTTGGTTTTCATTTAATTTCAACATTTTCCGCTAAATTAAAGAGTAATGAATACAATGTCGTGGAATGAAAATGAAATGAGCAAAGCGCATATCCATGATCTCTTGGGGGTGGGATTCGGGCGGCGTCAAATTTGCACATCGGTACCCGTCAAAAAGACTTTTCGGCAAATCGCAGTGTTGATGCTGTTGAGTCTGATTACAAAACTGGCAAAAGATTGTTGTACATGACGCGACAGAAATACATCAAACATTTCCAACGATTATTCATCATTTAGTTTTTTCTCATCTATATTTGTCTACTAATACAATTTACTTTTCATTTTATTTCCCTTGCTTATACACCAAGTAGGAATAATCTTAAGTTGTCTGAATTTCTTAGATGAAGCCTTGTCAATTATTATTCGTTTTTGACTAGTATTTCTTTCATTTTATTTCTCTTGCTTTTCCACCAAGTAGTAATAGTCTTAAGTTGTCTGAATTTCTTAGATGAAGCCTTGTCAATTATTATTCATTTTTTACTAGTATTTCTTTCATCTTATTTCTCTTGCTTTTCCACCAAGTAGTAATAGTCTTAAGTTGTCTGAATTTCTTAGATGAAGCCTTGTCAATAATTATTCATTTTTCACTAGTATTTCTTTCATTTTATTTCTCTTACTTTTCCACCAAGTAGTAATAGTCTTAAGTTGTCTGAATTTCTTAGATGAAGCCTTGTCAATTATTATTCCTTTTTCACTAGTATTTCTTTCTTCTTATTTCTCTTGCTTTTCCACCAAGTAGTAATAGTCTTAAGTTGTCTGAATTTCTTAGATGAAGCCTTGTCAATTATTATTCATTTTTCACTAGTATTTCTTTCATTTTATTTCTCTTACTTTTCCACCAAGTGGGTTGGTCCCCATGGAAACATCGCAGACATTTTTTTTTCTTTTTCTATATGAGGAGAATGTTTCGCCCTTAAAGAGGCAAACACGTATTGGGTATGCGCGCATGTTTGTAGCTGTTTATAAATTTGTTGATTGACATTGCATTTAAATTTTTGAAGTTCAAAGTTTATAGGAAAATAAGAAGTTGGAAGAAAGTTTCCCAATTTTAGTTTAAAATTATAATTATATAATTATAATTATATAATTATAATTATATAATTATAATTATATACTTTAAAATAAAAAAAAGGAACGGTTATCTAAGGATCTCATCCAAAGTCTCTGCAACTGTTTTTATTTGCTCTGTCGTAATATTCACACAACTGACTGTGAAATGTTACATCAGTTATAGTTTGTTTGACTTTTTTTAATCTTTTCACTCCAAGCAAGGCAATAAAGCCACTAAGATGTAAGGTGTTACTGAGTGTGAGGGAATATAAGGACAGAATGGGAACTAAGAAGACAGAAGATAAGGATTGATATTGCATTTCAATTTTTGAAGATCAAAGCAATAAAGTCACTAGGACGTAAGGGGTTACTGAGTGTTAGAGAATATGAGAAAAACTACTATTAAGGAGAGAGGACAATAAAAGAACAAGAATTAAGAAGACAGAAGATAATGATTGACATTGCATTTAAATATTTGAAGATCAAAGGCAATAAAGCCACTAAGACGCAAGGGGGGTTCCTGAGTGTTAGAGAATATGAGAAAAACTACTATTAAGGAGAGAGAACAATAAAAGAACAAGAATTAAGAATACAGAATATAACGATTGATATTGCATTTAAATTTTTGAAAATCTAAGGCAATAAAGCCACTAAAACGCAAGGGGTTACTGAGTGTTAGAGAATATGAGAAAAATTACTATTAAGGAGAGAGGACAATAAAAGAACAAGAATTAAGAAGACAGAAGATAATGATTGACATTGCATTTAAATTTTTGAAGATCAAAGGCAATAAAGCCACTAAGACGCAAGGGGTTACTGAGTGTGAGAGAATATGAGAAAAACTACTATTAAGGAGAGAGGACAATTAAAGAACAAGAATTAAGAAGACAGAATATAACGATTGATAGTGCATTTAAATTTTTGAAGATCTAAGGCAATAAAGCCACTAAGACACAAGGGGTTCCTGAGTGTTAGAGAATATGAGAAAAACTACTATTAAGGAGAGAGAACAATAAAAGAACAAGAATTAAGAATACAGAATATAACGATTGATATTGCATTTAAATTTTTGAAGATCTAAGGCAATAAAGCCACTAAAACGCAAGGGGTTACTGAGTGTTAGAGAATATGAGAAAAATTACTATTAAGGAGAGAGGACAATAAAAGAACAAGAATTAAGAAGACAGAAGATAATGATTGACATTGCATTTAAATTTTTGAAGATCAAAGGCAATAAAGCCACTAAGACGCAAGGGGTTACTGAGTGTGAGAGAATATGAGAAAAACTACTATTAAGGAGAGAGGACAATTAAAGAACAAGAATTAAGAAGACAGAATATAACGATTGATAGTGCATTTAAATTTTTGAAGATCTAAGGCAATAAAGCCACTAAGACACAAGGGGTTACTGAGTGTTAGAGAATATGAGAAAAATTACTATTAAGGAGAGAGGACAATAAAAGAACAAGAATTAAGAAGACAGAAGATAATGATTGACATTGCATTTAAATTTTTGAAGATCAAAGGCAATAAAGCCACTAAGACGCAAGGGGTTACTGAGTGTTAGAGAATATGAGAAAAATTACTATTAAGGAGAGAGGACCATAAAAGAACAAGAATTAAGAAGACAGATGATAATAATTGGCACTGCATTTAAATTTTTAAAGATCAAAGTTGACTGATAAAAATTCTGTTCTTTAGATTTTAAATACATAGCACAAGCACAAGCACCAGGTGTGGCAAAAATATTCAAAGCAAGGACGAATTGTAGAGTTAAAATATCTAAGATAGATTCTGGAGAGAAAAATTGTCTCCCCCTACAAAGTGAACCAACTTTCTCAGCAGCAGCCTTAGCAAATGACAGAAGATAACGATTGACATTGCATTTAAATTTTTGGAGATCAAAGTTTATGGGAAAATAAGAAGCCGGAAGAGAGTTCCACAATTGAAATATGTGAGTGAAGAAACTTTTAGCATAGAACTTGCAGTTGCATCTAGTCATTTCGAAGGTATAATGACAAGGCCTTGACACCAATCTAGGACTGCTTAAATTTATAAAGTCTAGGTACTATAGTAAAAAGTTCATCAGAACAATTACCATAAAAATATCTATTGAAAAGGCATAGGGAAGCTACTGACTAAAGCTGAGATGCCAGTTCAGGATCAATAACACTGCAGATTCTTTGTATTTTATCAAGAATCTAAGTACATAGCAGAAGCACCAGATCAGATGTGGTAACAATATTCAATGTATGGACGAATGGCAAATTTATAAATGTGTAAGACAAATTGTGGAGAGAAAAATTATCTAGCACAACACAGTGAACCATCTTTCTTAGATGCAGACTTAGCAACTGATTCAATATAATCTTTCCACCTCATGTCAGCAGAAAATGTTAGCCTGAGAAGGTGTAGTAAGTCACTATCCTGGAGGTTAGCATCAGCCATGCTGATAGAAGATAAAAAAAAGATTTTCTCTGGCAATTTGAAGAGAGCAGTTTTGTTTTGGAGGCATTACCATTAACAGGCCACTTCTTGACCCAGATAACAGATTGTAGGTGATTTTTGACATCAGCTGCCAATTTGACCAAATTAAACTGATCATTGAGCCAGGAGTAAATAGGTGTGTCATCTTTTCTTTTGTAACTGTATCTATTACTTAAAAATAGTTTTCTTTGGCTGAGTTTTATTGGGGAAAAAATTGTAAATTTTATTAAATATTGTAACAGGAGCATAGAGAGTAACAAAATGATAATGTAGGCAATAATGTATTGATTGTGCATTCTATATGAAGAACGATAGTAAAAAGGTTCTCTATGATAAGCACTTGTTTGTAAAAGGGCAGTAATTTTGACTGAAAGTTGTTAAAGAAAAATTAACTTACCTCATGGCACCTTCACTTGTTATTTTTGTTTCTGGACATTATGTTTATATCATGGCTCTAGATCATTCTCCTTTTTCTGCAGAGAACTTTTCAGCACCCCCTTGTAGTTGTCACATTTGTATCGTACATTAAATTTAACAACTATTATGGAACAGAGTTTTTTGTTCTTCTTTTTAGTACCTCTGTCCCATAATTGTTGTCTAATCTGCATACACATTTCATACGATAAATGTAACAACTATTATGGGACAGTTGGTATTACAGAACTTTACTCTTATTTTTATCCTTATTGTTCTTTCATTTTTTTTTTTCATTTGTATTTGTAGGTGAGCATGTGACCTATTTGTTTTCTACAAAAACCTTTACCACATATTAATGTACCAATAAAGTTTAATTTCCATTCCAGCCTTCTTCAGGTGGTTGGAATGTCGAATTGAACCCTTTATTTCGTTCACTGGGGTAGATTGTTCTAGTTCCACGAGCCATGTTTAATGGATGTCAGTTATCAGTTATCTCCTGTTAATTTCTCTCTGAAAGTTCTCCACTGCCTTAGCCAGGTATTGAACTCACATTCTTTGGATCCAGTCACTAGGTCTAACCAACGCCATTATCCACTGTGCCATGTGTCCTTGAAGAGATTTTCGTAAGAATTTGTGGGTATTATAAACCTAATGTTTTCAGCACCATTTTTTACCAGTGCTCATATTGCAATTTTCGCTGTTATCATTTCATGTTTTTACCAGAGCTCATATTGCAATTTTTGCTGTTAAGACAGTGGAGAAATATTTTGAAAATTAAGACTAAATTCAGTTTCAATAAATGTGCGTTCTCTCGATAGAATTAAATTTTGTCCTTTTTATAAAATTAACGAATCCTGTTGTTCATGAAAATATACAAAAGTTAATCCCGTCCTGGGTTAGACGATAAACTATAACCAGTAGTAAGGCCTCTGATCGGGAGGTTTTGAGGAGCAGGGAACCACCTTTTAATTGCTGGATTTTACAGGTCCACCCTGACCCAGGGTGGTGGCACCTGTTATGATCCCAGCTATGGGCAAATAGTTAACACCCGAAATATAAAAGGGTAAAAATATGTTTTACTAACAGCAAGAAATTTTGAAAGAAGTTTTTATTACCAGCAATATATTATTACTAGCAGTACGTTTTTCGACAATTGTTATTTTCTATCTTCTTAATTCTTGTTCCTTTATTGTCCTCTCTCCTTAATACTAGTTTTTCTCATATTTTCTAACATTCAGTAATCCCTTTACGTCTTAGTGGCTTTATTGCCTTTGATCTTCAAAAATGTAAATGCAATGTCAATCGTTATCTTCTGTCTTCTTAATGCTTGTTCTTTTATTGTCCTCTCTCCTTAATACTAGTTTTTCTCATATTCTCTAACACTCAGTAACCCCTTGCGTCCTAGTGGCTTTATTGCCTTTGATCTTCAAAAATATTAATGCAATATCAATCGTTATCTTCTGTCTTCTTAATTCTTCTTCTTTTATTTTCCTCTCTCCTTAATAGTAGTTTTCTCATATTCTCTAACACTCCGTAACCCCTTGCATCCTAGTCGCTTTATTGCCTTTGATTTTCAAACATTTAAATGCAATGTCAATCGTTATCTTCTGTCTTCATAATTCTTGTTCTTTTATTGTCCTCTCTTCTTAATAGTAGTTTTTCTCATATTCACTAACACTCAGTAACCCCTTACGTCCTAGTGGCTTTATTGCCTTTGATCATAAAAAATTTAAACGCAATGTCAATCGTTATCTTCTGTCTTCTTAATGCTTGTTCTTTTATTGTCCGAGAATTGAAATCCTGACAGTTTGCTTGACAACCTAACTGTCAGGGTTTCAATTCTCGGTAGTGGATGCGCACTGCTGATGAGTCCCAAATATAGCACGAAACGGCCGTCCAGTGCTTTCTGCATTCTGTTGAGGTTTCAGACTCGATGAATTACTTAAAATTATATATATATATATATATATATATATATATATATATATATATATATGTTTCATTAAAGACGACAGACAAGGTACTACGATTGAGCTTTTTATTTAATTTTTCTTGTGTTTGAACAAGAGCTTTCTTTACAGGACAAAGGGTATGTGGGAACTGTCCAAATGTTTTATGTTTCCGAGTGCTTTCGGCTATACCTTTAGCCATTATCAAGGATGATTCGATTTTTCAGCTTAATTGAGTGTTTGCATTATGTGTATGTCTTAGAGTGTAGTAGAGATGTTTTTAATTTCCGAATTCGGTTAGCACATTGTGGCCTTGTTCGTACTTAATATTGTTAAGAGTTGGATTTTTCTTTTTATTATTAAGGCCTCCATTATTTTTTAGCTTTTTTGCAGGTGGATGCAGTTAATATATTTGTGTTTTCTACGAGTATATTTCTAATGGAGTCCGGTAAATTTGCGTGCGTGTTTACATGCGCTCTAATGGAGCTGTGGTCAGATAGGTTTAACGGAAGGTGTCTGGATAAGCATGTAGTTGTGTAACCGAGTCCGGCTTGATAAGGAACACAGTTGTCCTGTAAAGAAAGCTCTTGTTCGAACACAAGAAAAATTTAATTAAAGCACAATCATAGTACCTTGTATGTCGTCTTTAATGAAACATGCATAAACGAAGGATTGCTCCCTAAATATATATATACCTATATATGTGTGTGTGTGTAACAAGTAAGAGTTTATATATAATTAACCATTTACAGCCTTTATTGTGTTGTAATGACAAAAGTACGCATTTGTACGCGTTAAGAAATCTTTATTCAACTGAGAATACAAGGTTTGCGTATAGTGTGCTTTTATAGTCCCAGTAAACAGAAATAAGTCTCACAGAGGGGAGCAAAAAACAAAGGTAGACCACTCTTGATTATTCATGTCATATGTGTTACAATCTTGCGATACATCCTTATTAACTAGTGAGCCAACCAAAATGAGCTGACTCGTTTTATAATTTACCAAGATAAGGTTAACCAATCAGAAGACTTAAACTATTCAATCCGATGTGTATAAAGGCGGCCATTTTGTTTTCTCGGAATATCCACTGCTAACCTGTCAGATGAAAGACCTGAAGAACTACGCTTTCCTACTCTCTCCAAATATTCACTGCCAAACTCTGATATGGAAGACCTTAAGAATTATTGAACAGCTGCTACTGTATATTGGTGTTGTTTCATTGAACAAATTACTTACGTTGGATTTCTACATTCAGACTACGCTGAACATGTTCAACAATATGAATTCAAGCCAGCCTTCTACAAACGGTTATATCGACCATAGCAAAACGAATTTTTCAAGTTATTCACAATGACGGCCGTGCAACTGACTGCGGAGACATCTTGTTGGGGTATCTACTCTCTTTAGGACTTCTTTTAGGTTTGGTCCTAAACGTTTGATTCATCCTAATTTCCCAGCATTCAAAGCAATCTAAATTTCCCTCTTAAAAAGTTTTTAATTTTTACTTTTCTTATTGTCCCTTTGTCTACTCAAAGTACTGGTTGAGGCTAACAATTCGCAAGCTGTATTTTTTTTTCTTATTTTTCACTGGTCTTAAGATTTTGGCCAGCAAAATATAACGAATACTTACCACATATAATGATAAGAAATTTAATTAAAAAAATAGGCTTAAAAGAAAGCAAGGCGCAGTGTCGTTTCATACAGAGATATGTCTTTTGTTTAAAATGCTTGTGCTACGTTCCTGGTTTTAAATATCAACGAGTCTGGGTTGAATAACATGTTATGTTGCTTGGGAATATTTGTTTGTATTTCAAAACTCTTAGAATTTCGTTAGAATTTTTTTTATCGACTTTGTTTAGTCGGCCAAATCAAAAAAGCAAATATTGAATTCTGAAGATCTTATCTGAAGGCGCAGTTGACGATGGAAGTGAAGATAGAGAACAACATTATTATTATTATTATTATTATTATTGTTGTTGTTCTTCTTCTTCTTCTTATTATTATTATTATTATTATTATTACTATTATTATTAGTAGTAGTATTAGTATTTTTGTAATCGAAACCAAGTAAAAGAGGCTAAGTGCTGAAAAAAAACCTTCTTCAAATTTCTCGTTTTTAACGTGTTTAGAAATTCCTTGCTTGAATATTTATTAAAAGTGGGATGCTGTTGTTTCGATCAAAAAAAGGAAAGAAAGAAAGAAAGAAAGAAAGAAAGAAATGTAGGGAATAAAGAGAGAAAGAACTGTAAGCAAGAAAGAAAGAAAGAAAGAAAGAAAGAAAGAAAGAAAGAAAGAAAGAAAGAAAGAAAGAAAAAAGAAAAAGATGTAGGGAATAAAGAAGGAAGAAAGAAAGAAAGAAAGACATATAGGACATAAAGAAAAAAGAATGAAGAAAGAAAGAAATGTTAAAAGAAAGAAAGTAAGAAAGAAAGAAGTGATTCTGGAAAGAAAGAAAGAAAGAAAGAAAGAAAGGAAAAAAAAGAAAATGAAAGAGATACTAGAAAGAAAGAAAGAAATAAAGAAAGAAAGAAAGAAACAAACAAACAAACAAACAAACAAATTTGCTGGAATATTCACATCATCCAAGAATCAATATCGCTATTCTAAATTAATGGCCAATTCCTAACAAAATTTCTCTTTCCTGGAATACCATTTCTACAATTCTGTTTGTCTTTTTTGAAAAGCTGTTCTTTGGCCTTCCTAACATTTATTTGAAAATATTATCGTGCTAATAATGAGTGTGTCACAAAAATGAAGACCTTTTTCTTTTTCTCTCGTTTCAATCAAGGCATTTGTCCTAAATGTTAACCCCGTTTATAGGAAGCAGAAACTGGCTTCAGATGAAAGAACCGACTGACAGGCAAGGCGACCGCATTAACTTTTCGACAATATTTCCTCATTAAAACAATCTTTAGATTTCACGAGCCAAATTAATTTCTTGGCGCCTCGTCTCTTAAATATCATGACGAGGTTCCATCCTTTACTTGCAAAAATTGTTTGTGATGTTAATTTGCAGTGTACCTCCCATCGGGCACTGTTTTCAAGTTTTTTTTTATTTCTTTAGACAAAAACAAGAATAAAGTTATTCGTCGTTAAAAAATAACTGCGCAATTTCATGTTTACACATACGCCCGTGAAGTAAAGTAGTCATAATTTATTCATCTGTTTATTTATTGGAAGGTGGAGACAATGGGGTAGCACTGCATCCCACGTGGCAAAATTCATTTCTTTTTCTACAAATGCATTGAATTCATTTTATATTAGGGTAGATTATCTGAGGTGGGGTGGAGGTAAAAAAATGCTTTTAAAAACGTAGTAATTTATCGAGTGCAGGAAAATTTTCAACTGAATACGTAAGGCACTGGGTGGGCGTTTCGTCCTATTCAGGATTCATCAGCTGTGTGCATCTATTACCGAGAATTGAACACGGGCCATTACGATACAGCGCAACTGGCCACGTTGACGAACGAGGAACAGACGAGAATGGAGCGATTTATTAAATGACGGTTTAAATGAGTAAGATACAGCTCTCTTTCTCATCTTCTAATTTTTAAGTTTAGATTATATCGTCTTTTATTGTGCGTAGTGTCACCTCAAATGTATAAACCCATTTCCGGTGTCGGTTTTTAATTTAATTTAGGTCAGAGATTCAGTAATGAATTATGCATCGGAAAATAATTCATATTTATCTGTATCTCACTCATTTAAACCGTCATTTAACTCCTCTCTTTAAAACTTCTCTCTATTAAATTTTAATCGCCACCTTCACCTTTAAGCCTTCCTGTTCTTCTCTCGTCTGTTACCCCTCTCTAGAACTTTCTTTTACCCCTCACATTCGTCCCTCACTCTTATATATACAATCAAAAGGGGGGTGGTTAAAGAGACCAAATTTTAAAAAAAAATGGGTAAGCGTTTTATTACATTCATTTGGTTTACGGCATATCAATTTCAATGGGTTATTTAATGTCGGTAGGGTCTCCTCGATGCGGTGTAAAGGTTAGCAAGCTTGTCTCACTAGCAACAATTACGACTGAGTAGTGAGTTCGATCCTCAATGGGTGCCTCTACTTTCAGCTTTGTGCCATATCTAAGCTACGCTTAGAAAATCAGTTTATGCCAGCAAGATTTTCATTTTTGGGAATATTTATTTTCAAAAATGAATGGCTGGCAATATTGTTTTAAAAAACAATGTATGTCTGGTATTATTTTTTTCAAAAATGTATTACTGGTAATTTTTATCAAAAATGTATTGCTGGTAATATTTTTTTTTAAATGTATTGCTGGTAATATTTTTTTTTCAAAAATGTATTACTGGTAATATTTTTTTTCAAAAATATTTTCGTAATATTTTTTTCAAACATGTATTGCTGGTAATATTATTTTTCAAAAATGTATGTCTGGTAATATTTTTTTTCAAAAATGTATGTCTGGTAATATTTTATTAAATGTATTGCTGGTAATATTTTATTTTTCAAAAATGTATTACTGGTAATATGTTTTTTTCAAAAATGTATTACTGGTAATATTTTTTTTCAAAAATGTATTGTTCGTAATATTTTTTTCAAAAATGTATTGCTGGTAATATTTTTTTTCAAAAATGTATGTCTGGTAATATTTTTTTTCAAAAATGTATGTCTGGTAATATTTTTTTTCAAAAATGTATGTCTGGTAATATTTTATTAAATGTATTGCTGGTAATATTTTATTTTTCAAAAATGTATTACTGGTAATATTTTTTTTCAAAAATGTATTGTTCGTAATATTTTTTTCAAAAATGTATTGCTGGTAATATTTTTTTTCAAAAATGTATGTCTGGTAATATTTTTTTTCAAAAATGTATGTCTGGTAATATTTTATTAAATGTATTGCTGGTAATATTTTATTTTTCAAAAATGTATTACTGGTAATATGTTTTTTTCTAAAATGTATTACTGGTAATATTTTTTTTCAAAAATGTATTGTTCGTAATATTTTTTTCAAAAATGTATTGCTGGTAATATTTTTTTTCAAAAATGTATGTCTGGTAATATTTTTTTTCAAAAATGTATGTCTGGTAATATTTTATTAAATGTATTGCTGGTAATATTTTTTTTCAAAAATGTATTGCTGGTAATATTTTTTTTTCAAAAATGTATTACTGGTAATATTTTTTTTCAAAAATGTATTGTTCGTAATATTTTTTTCAAAAATGTATTGCTGGTAATATTTTTTTTCAAAAATGTATGTCTGGTAATATTTTATTAAATGTATTGCTGGTAATATTTTTTTTTCAAAAATGTATGTCTGGTGATATTTTATTTTATGTATTGCTGGTAATATTTTTTTCAAAAATGTATGTCTGGTAATATTTTATTAAATCTGTTGCTGGTATTATTTTTTTTCAAAAAATTTATTACTGGTAAAATTTTTTTTTCAAAAATGTATTACTGGTAATTTTTTTTTTAAGTGTATTGCTGGTAATATTTTTTTTCCGAAAATTTATTACTGGTAATATTTTTTTTTTCAAAAACGAATTGCTGTAATATTTTTTTCCAAAAATATATTGCTGGTATTAAAACCTATTTTTATACTTTCATAGTGTTTTAACAACTTTTGGGTGGGGTTAACTATTTGCCCATTGCTTGGACACTGACAGGTGTTACCCCCCCCCGAGTAAGGCTGGACCTGGAAACACCAATTAAGAGGTAATTCCACGCTCCACGAGACTTCCTGTTCAAAGCATTGCAGCTGGACGTAGTTTATCGTCGTATCCAGGACGACCCTCTCAACTTTCAAAGATTTTCAAAAAGTTGGCCCATTTCCTTCTAATTGGATACAAATGAATGGAATGAAACAATTCCTTATTTTATTAAAAAGTTTGGTTTCTATAGGAAGCCCCTATTATAAACCAACTTTGACTGAAAAGCTACAATCGTTAACCTGTTTCTGTGTTGGGTGTATTGCTCTGATTTTTTTTGTTTTTTGGGGTTTTTTTTTCTCATTCTTCTTTGCTTTTTTTAGTATAAATAACTGTATAGTGTGTAAATTCCTCTCTTGAGAGGTTTGTAACGCATTATTTATCATCTCTCAGTTGTGTCTCTGTCCTTGGATAGAGTGCACTCAGGGGCGACTCCGTCAAAGGACAGAGTCACAACTAAGGAAAATTATACTGAGAGGTGCCCAGCCCTGGGGAAGACGCCGTGCCCTCTCATTGCACCAGAGAGAGGGGTCGGTGCTCGCACCGAAGCAAACGCGGAGCCTGTCAGCAATTTTTATTCCTGGCCCGGTT
Source organism: Acanthosepion esculentum (assembly GCA_964036315.1). Lineage (NCBI taxonomy): Eukaryota > Metazoa > Mollusca > Cephalopoda > Sepiida > Sepiidae > Acanthosepion > Acanthosepion esculentum. Next base: position 87,677,049 of record OZ038508.1, on the reverse strand, counting down.
GTACGCCCTCGGGTCCCCACCGTAAAAAAGGACCTTGCGTCACAACTCGTCTTATTGGGGAGACAGAGTAAATAACTAATGACTTCACTGCCACCCTGTTTATACCATAATTTAAGTTACTCGAAACCGAAAAGATCCTTGAATTGTGGACACTGTCCCGACATTAAAACCACGTTTATTTCAATACAACCTATAGAGGCTTATTACCTACAGTGGACACAAAACTGCCGCCCTCTGGCCGAAGCGGAATGTCATCTAAACAGGCTTCTAGATATGCCACTATCTAAACGCCAAAATCCTTTTGGTCGTGAGACCAATTCGACTTTTTAAAAAATCTTAAACAAGCTCCAAATTCAGTGCTAGTATGAATTTTGCCTAAGCGGAAATTGGTAAAAAAATACATCCCCAAAATGAATTCCTTTTACCACCCCACCCCCGCTCTGCCTTCACCCGATTTTATTTCGTCGGAGTTGATACGGGAGCCTATTTTTTTTACGAATTTGAAAACCAAATTTTACGCAAGTATCTTTTTCAAAAACCGACAAGTTTCATTTAGACGGCATTTTGACATAAGATCCGAGCTTAAGGAAACACGGATCTTATGTCAAAATGCCGTCGTTTTTTACGAATTTGAAAAACATTTTTTTTTTCTTAATCGTGTGGCTTTCTCTTTATTATTATTCTATATATGCGGAAAATGTGTGGCTTTGAATTGCTACCTTATCCGCCTTACTCTCCAGCGTTGGCTCCATCTGACTTCTTCCTATTTCTTAAACTCAAATATATGGTATTGTATTTTAAGTTACTGATAAGTATTTATTATATTGATGTTACTTACAATATTATTTCGTATAGGTACCTCCATTGAATTTTCGATACCCAAGGTTTCAAATGAATTTAAAAAAATGAAAAAAACATTCTTGAAGCTTTCTTTATAGATTTAATTGAAAGCTAAATAATTAAATTTACTATTTCCAAAAAATACACTGGTGTATTTCAAATAGAAATTATACAGGGCGTCCATAAAGTTCGTGTGCACTTTAAAAAAATTATAACTTTATTTGTATTTGCGTGAGAAATAATCTGTAAAAAATGGTGGGTGGGGCTTAGAATTTTTTTTTGAACGACCCTCGTAAATAATGTCTTAGCATTACTATTTTTTTTATTTTACGACTCAGAGTAACTCAACCAACTGTGGCTTTGAATTGCCACCTCATCCGCCTTACTCTCCAATGTTAGCTCCATCTGACTTCTTCCTATTTCCTAAACCCAAATTCTACCTGCCTGATCGCCATTTTAGAAACAAAGTGCTGGGGAGCAGATTCTGGGGGACTAAGACGCCACCTTCTTTTTGCAATACTTAAACATCAGTGAATCAAGTGCATGTCAAGAGCGGGGGGGGGCTATACTGTAAAATAGTGAAAAACTCTCTTGTTTCTCCAACTCCTTCTGGGTGGGGCTTAGAAACTTTTTGAACGACCCTCGTAAATAATGTCTTAGCATTACTATATATATTTATATGTCTTAGCATTACTATATATATTTATATGTCTTAGCATATATATATATATATATATATATATATATATATATATATATATATATATATATAAGTGAACATTGAAGTCAACACTTTTATATTTACATACGCTCTTTCTCTGATATTGAGCACATTATCCCATAAATATAGCAAACTTTAAAACTATATTTCTACACACACACATATATTTTCATATATATATATATATATATATATATATATATATATAAAGACATTTTTATGTTTAACATTCTTTTTATAGATACAAGTATTTAAGTAAATGCTCTGTTTATGATAAACAGTATTAAATAACATTTACCGGCCTGAATGTCCGAGAAATTTTCATAGAAAATATTCGTCCTCAGACAGGAGTCGAACCTGTATCCTATACGGAACCGTCATATAGCCTGACGTGCCTTTTGAACCGATTCGGCCACAGAGGATCGTTCGGTTGGCAATGTCGAATGTACATGATAATATTAGTGGTCAATAGACATGTGTGTGTGTGTGTGTGTGTGTGTGTGTGTGTGTGTGTGTGTGTGTGTGTGTGTGTGTGTGTGTGTGTGTGTGTGTGTGTGTGTGTGTGTGTGTGTGTGTGTGTGTGTGTGTACACCCGTATATGTATGTAGCTACGTGTAAATATAAATATGTTTTGTATGTGTGTATATACGTATGTGTTTTGGGGCATAGAAATATTCGGTCCTTGCTAGATTAAATATTCGTTATTTTTTAAATGCTTATATTAAATTTGTAACTTGTAGGTGATATTACTTTTGTCAAATTTTCTTGATTGTACAGCAGCTCTTTTATAAATGCCCTTCGGTTTTATTTGCCCCCCTCCATCTTCCACTTTTTTTTCTTTTCTTTTCTCTCTCTTTAACTCTCTCTCTTAAATTTTATTCTCCACCTTCACTTTTAGGCTTTCCTGTTCTTCTCTCGTCTGTTACCCCTCTCTAGAGGTTTCTTTTACCTCTCACATTCGTCCCTCGCTCTCATACATACACTCTCACTAAATTTTATTTTTTATTCCCGGAGTTATTTTTTCTGATTTCTTTTTGAATTTGTAGGTCTGATGAATTGGATCGTATTTACGATTCCAATGTAATAAATTATAAGCATAGAATATTAGTGTTTAAGCTTTTTAATTATTATTATTATTATTATTATATATATATATATATATATAGTGATAATATTAGTGGTCAATATATATATATATATATATATATATATATATATATAGTGATAATATTAGTGGTCAATATATATATATATATATATATATATATATATATATATATATATATATATATTTCCAAGACGATAGAAACCAGGAAGAGCTCAATGTGCGAAATTTGAAAGATGAACATGTAGAATTCCAATGAGTGTTGGTATGATGGCTGAACCCATGGCAACACCATCGGTCTATACGATTATATCTCTTATGTAAAAGGGAACTTGTAAGGTGCGGCCTAGTAGAATTGCTCGTCTTATTTTGGGATGAGGAAGCGATGGTTATTTATAGACAAAAGATGGCAAAATCCCAAGAAGGATCTGCAATGTAATCGATCCTGACTTGGCATCTAGACTTCACTCACCTTCTCTTTTTCTTTTCTCAATCGGAGTAAATAGGTTCTCCTATCCTACGCTTCACACACCTCAGTTCTTTTCAACAGGTTTTTCTTTTTTGTTTATCATTTGAGTTTCCAGTCCTTTCTGTCGCGTTTTTCGTTTTTTTGTAACCCTCTACATCGAGTGTCTCTTGGGTCTTGTACATGCAGAATATGGTTTGGTTTGGTTTGTTTTCTTTTACGACATTACCAACCTCACTGGGTTATTTAATGCCGATAAGAATTTTTATTGCTAGTAATTTTCTTTCGCTAAAAATGTGTTGCTGGTAATATTTTTCTTTTTCAAAAAATATACTGCCGGTAATAATTTCTGGAGCCTTCGAATTCATTACACACACACATAATAACCGATAGTGTATTTTCTGTACCCAACACCAATATCAAAATACATCCACCTCGCCTCACCTGTGATAGCCATAACATAATCTACTATTTATTCTGCACAATATGTCCCAATAGTGGAATTGGGAATTTTAAATCTGTATAAATATTTCAATAGTTAAAAAAATTCTTTAGATATAGTTAAAAAAAAACCTTTTTAAACAACATCTAAAATATTATCGTTAGATTTACGTTAGAAATATCACGTGACGTCCGCGTCTCACGACGGGCGCTACTTGAAAACAAACTTCTGAATACAGTTATTTAATTAATTTCTGACGAAAGATCGGGGGGATCTGAAATATCAAATATATCTATATTAAAAAAAATATAAATAAATACTTTCACAAAAAAAAACATTCATTTTTTTTTCTTTTAATTTGCAACTTTTCAGTTGTTTTCTCCATATTATATACATATCAAGAAAGTATACGTGGCTTCTCATTATGCGATATATATATATATATATATATATATATATATATATATATATATATATATATATATATATATTACAGGTCTTCATGTTGGTCCTGGTGTGGATGCCTTATCGTTTAGACTGTTGTACACTGACAGCTGTTTTCCCTGATTCCAATTCAAGGAAAAAAAGCAAGTTACTGGTGTCGCTTCTTAGGCGCAAGTCTAAAAGTCATATGTTTATATAATAACCTGGGTGCTCGAAAAGATCTGGAAGATGATAAACTTTTAAGATAAACTTTCTTGGCAATAGTAGTATGAATATTTCGTTACGTTATACACCCTTATGCAAATTAATTGAAACAAAACAAATAGTTATTTACTTTTTGTTCGTATTTTTCCAATGAAAAATGACCCAGTTCACATCTTACTACTTCGTATGTTCATTCCACGAATTCATTCCTTGCAGATTAACTACAGATCATCAATAGGATTTAAAGCAGGAGAGTTTCCGGGACAATCTATAGTACTTTGATTTGCTCACTGATAAGGATTGTCAGTGTGTTTAATGCGTTACAATTTTCGCAAGCTTCCTTGGAGTAATATCCATCGCAGACAATGGCTGCAGGACAACTAATCGACAGTCGAGATAATATTGTCTGGGCGTGATAAAAATCTAATCTCGGATGACGCAATATTTTTTAAGGTCAAACAAATTTCATCATACACCCCGAAAATAGGTTTGCTTATTATCCAGTTCACACAATTCCATGGTCTTTTGAATAGGGGTAGAGGTTTATCCCTTGTTTTCTGTTTAAGATTAGATTTACGGTTTCTTCTAAAGTCTACTTCAACTCTATACTTCTAACATCTCTGCCTAAACTCTGAAATTATATCTACTATGTTTTCCTCAATAGGAATAGATAAGTTCGACTTTTGTCCGGTTCAAACTCCTTACTGGTCTTTAGAAAAGGAGTATAAGTTTATCACTTGATTCCTGTTTAGGATTGGGTTTCCGGTTCCTTCTAAAGTCTACTTCAAGTCTATACTTTTAATGTTTACACCTAAACAATGAAATTTTATTTATTTTTAAAAAATTTATGGCTATTGTCTGGTTCACATTCCTCCTGGGTCTTTTGAACAGGAGTAGAGGTTTATCCCTTGTTTCCTGTTTAGGATTGGGTTTCCTGTTCCTTCTAAAGTCTACTTCTATACTTCTAACGTCTCTACGTGAAATTTTATTTACTAATTATTAATTTATTTTTCTCCTCAATAGGAGTAAATACATTTGGCAGTCACCCGGTTCATATTCCTCCCAGGTCTTTTGAACAGGTCTAGATGGTTCTCCCTTGTTTCCTGTTTACGATTGGGTTTCCAGTTCCTTCTAAAGGCTACTTCAATTCTATACTTCTAACGTTTCGACCTGAAATTTTATTTACTAATTATTAATTTATTTTTCATCTAAGTAGGAGTTAATAGGTTTGCTTATTATCAAGTTCACACACCTCCCGGGTCTTTTGAACGAGAATAGTGGTTTATCTCGTGTTTCCTGTTTAGGATCGGGTTTCCGGTTCATTGTCCGGTCTTTTTCTTCTTTTTCACTTCTGGTGGCACGTTGCTTGCGGTTTGATAGCTTACAATATAGCCCTCTACCTCAGTGGCTCTCGGGCCTTATACAGGGTGAACAACATCTTTAATAAAAGAAAGAAGACAAGAGGAAAATGCGGTCAGCCATCATCGCTAATGTACTGAAAGAACAGAGCGATAAGAGACTTTTTTTAAACCTGTAAGTTAACAGTTTGTAAAAAAAAAAAAACAACGAAAACAACGAATAACATTCCCTTTTTTATTTGATATTGTAACCAATTTTCAGTATATATATATATATATATATATATATATATATATTTGATTGATGAAACTTAATACAAAAATGTGTTAGTATTTTATATAAAATATATTATCTCTGCTATACTAATAATTTCGACTAGCATTTTATCATTTTTTATACTAAGTAAACAATAAGTAAAAGTACTTACATAGTAATTGATTACTATACATAATTTTATATATCTGGTTTAATACCACGAGATTACTTAATTTAAAATGTTAATTTTTTGATTACGTAATATCCAAAACAAGGGAAGTAAGCATGTTACACATTTTGTGATTATTCCCCCTTGGTTAAGTAATCGTTTTATTTTCTTTAATATTTAATAATTTTCTTTAATTTGTTTTTTGTTTTTACAAAGTTTCGAAAAAATAAATAATCCGTCACGCCATCATTAACTTTACGCCGTTTTATTAAAATGTCGAGCAGAAAAGAAAAAAATTAGAAATTAATAATGGAGAAAGGTCTTCTGCTTTCTTTAACCATTAAGGTTAGACATGTAACCGTCGCAGAGCGCCCTGAACTGGAACGGAGAATGCTGGACCCTGAAGACCAAATCTTTGTAGCTAGGTACCGTAATGATATTACTGCCAATAGAATCGCTGCTCATGACGGACAGGAATTCCGGGTGGGTCCAGACGTTTTGGCCGATATTGATCACAAACAGTTCGTTGCCTTGCTGTACCATCCTCTCCACTTCGGCCATAAATTCGCCTGTGACGGCGGTGACTTCCGGATCGAGGAAGATGACAGCGACGCGTCTCGCTCTGTAACCGGACATCGCATCACGATGGGCAGTTGCCTGGAGATCGTGTCTCATCCTCTGGACAACATCGACCAGATCGGGAGCACTTCTCCGGCCAATACCAAGGGAAACACTCGGAGCGGTGCCACTCAGATCCGCCCTTTTGCCGCCTCTCAAGTCCTGCGGTACACGGCTGATGGGGATGTTGAGATCTTCAGGGCAGTAAGCGTGAGAAATAACGCCGAAGCGACCATAACCACTGAAGGGGAGTAAGTAATCAATGAACTTGTATATCATATTGGTCCGATAGGCGCCCATCGTTAGGAGATCAAAGCCGAATGTAATAACACCTAAAAGTAGAAATTAAGAATATATATATATATATATATATATATATATATATATAAAGAAAGAACAGTAAGATATATAATTCGGTATTCTTATTGATATTTCTTATTTTTATTTTTACAAAACAGTGCTCAGTGTAAATTGACAGAGCATAAATATTAGAAATTAACTGATTTAAAATATGTTTTTTTTCGCTACACAGTAATAACCATGTTTCAAAATCTGAAGCTAAAAACTTCAAATTTAATTATATATTAAAATAAAACAATTACTTCTTTGTAATCTTCAACTGAATTTTGAAATAACTTCTTTTTAAATTTACTGAGTTTTAAACACACATAAAAATTCATAATTTCCTGTTTCCAAGGATACAGAGAAATCCAATCATTCAGACAGGGGCGGTAGCGTGTTCATTTTTATTAACTATTGTTGTATCAATTTTGAGTTACGTTCGAGAAAGAGTTTAAGTTTAGGGAGGGTAGGTGTGTATTTTTCAACAAATTCTGACATCCATTAAATGCATGTTGTCTGGGGGTTTTTTTATTATTAACGGCAAAACGTTTTTCGGCATATTTTTCGTACTTGTATAATTAAAGATTCTTTCTAAGGGTGTTTGGGTTAGAATACGTTTTATCTAACTACAATGTTAAAATATGTTTTACTCTTAATTAAGAATATATATATATATATGTATATATATATATATATATATATATATATATATAACATGCACACATAATGGCCAAATACAGTGGTCAAACCACTCACAAACGTGCACGCACGCTCACATGCGGGTGTCTGTGGGGCACGAATGTGTATATATATATATACACATATTGACAAAAGCAGGAGGACTACTCACGGGCACGTACACAAACCCCACACAACTTAGGAAGTATGTGTGTATATGTGTACGTATGTATGTGTATGTATATACTGATTCCATGTAACTTGGGAAGTATGTGTATGTACGTATGTGTGTATGCATGTGTTTGTGTGTATGTACTGATTCCTTGTAATGGGATGCTGTGTTTGTGTATGTGTGTGTATGTGTACAGATGAGTTCACTGATTCCTCGTAGTGAGACAGTGTGTATGTATGGAGAGGGGATATACACATATATACACGCATGCTGACAAAAGCACACGGAAATGGAAATAGATCTAAGAACACACAGGGGTCATTAAAAGATAAGAATGCCGATAACTACTTCATCATTTCTCGGACCAAACTTAATTGTTTTATAACCCTTCACGCAGAACTTTTCACTGCCAGTTCAAGAAAGACATTTGGGTCACTAACACAGAAAAAGAGAATGTCTCATATCGAGAATATTTAACATCGAAAAACATAAATGAAAAAAATTAATTATTTTTAATAATATGTGGAAATCTCCACCCTTTGCCTGATGACGGTCGCGAGACCAGAAACACGTGTAGCAAAATTATGGAAAACAAAGCATAATATTTCTTTTTTAAATCCACATTATAACCAAAAACGTTTGCGCTTTTTCTCTTCCTTATAATATACACACTTCTCTCTCGTTGATATAAAGGACTGACAAGTTGCTTTTATTTAGTTTTTTATACAATTTCTAAGTACAATCTAATAATTTTTTTTCTTTTTGGATGATAAATTATACAAAAACTGTCCGAATGTTCTTTTTATCCGAGCGCTTTCGGCTATACATTTAGCCATTTTCAAGGATTATATTTTAACTGTTAAAATAAGAAATAGTTTGTTGTATGTATGTTTTATAAAATGTTTTCATTTTTCAAAACACGGTCAAGATATTATGTCCATGTAAGTTAATATTATTAAGTGTTGTTTTTTTGTTTTTTATTAATAAAGCTTCCATTATTTTTAGCCTTTTTTGCATGTAGATGATGCTATTATATTAGTGTTGTCGACAAGTATGTTCCGAATAGTCTCCGGTAGGTCTACATGAATATTTAAATGAGATCTAATTGAGCTATTGTCAGAAACGTGTAGAGTGAGTCTGCGTGTGGCCTATATAATTATTTACCAACTTTGATTGATCAGAAATACAATTCCTTTAAAAACAATTATTATGAAAAATTGAATAAAAATTAAATAAAAGCACCTTGACTGTTGTTTTCAATGAAATGTGCATGAAAGAAGGATTGCTGCCTAAATACACAAATAATATATATATATATATATATATATATATATATATATATATATATATATATATGTGTGTGTGTGTGTGTATATATATGTGTATATATATATATATATATATATATATATATATATATAATAAAGGCTCAAGAATCACTCAATATAGAGAGTCAATTTTTTTTTAAAGCATTTCACTCCAAGCAAGACGGGAAGCCACTAGCACGCAAGGAGTTACAGAGAGGTTGAAGCAAGAGCAAATAGGAGTGATATAGGAAAAGATGAAGAGAAGGATAGGGGATAGATCAAGGCATCTGGAGATGTTGATTGACATTACATTTGAACAGTTGGAGATTATAGCTATCAGGGAAACAGGAAGAGGGGAGGGAGTTCCACATGCGAAAGGTGCGAGACATGAAGCTATTGGAGTAGAAGAGGCTGCTACATTTAACAGTTTCAACAGTGAAAGGGTGTGAGCGAGATGCCAGCCGAGTTGAACGCTTAAATTCATGAAGTCTGGGAACCAGCGAAAGCAGCTCATCGGCGCAGTTACCGTGAAAGTGTTTGTAAAAAAGAAAAGGGAGGCAACGGCACGTCTGTGAGAGAGCGACTGCAGACGAGATGACAAATCAGGGCCAATTGCGTTGCATATCCGTCTCTGGATCTTATCAAGGACCTTGAGACAAACAGAAGGAACTCCAAACCATATATAGCAGCAATACTCCATGCAAGGGCGAATGGTTGATTTGTAGATTTGAAGGATTGACTCCGGCAAGAAAAAATTCCTGGCGAGGCACAGGGAGACAACTTTCCTTGCGGTGGATGAAAAATTTAATGAAGATATTGTTAGGACGTAAACGAAGTAAAAGTGTATATTATGTGCAGGGCCGGATTAAGAAATTATGCCCTAAGAGGGAGCCAGTTTCTATCTCGCTGATTCTAAGCCCTAATGCACCCTGAAAGGTAGCCAGGTGCGCCCCAAGTTAACCGAAGAGTAATTAATTATTTTTATATCTTTATTTTTAAAAAGCTTGATACAACAATCAAATGGCATTCTTTTTCACCGTAGTCGTAAAGAAGTGTATGTAAATAGTGTGAATAATTACAATACCTCATCTCAGAAATATATACTGATCCTAAAGAAGGCGAGAGCGTACAACGGCCGAAATGTTGTGGATATAGCAATAATAGTCCGAAAAATGTAAATAGTGTAAATAGTTAAAATACCTCATCTCAGATACATAGACTGATCCTGAAGAAGGCCAGCGCGTACAACGGCCGAAACGTCGTGAATATAGCAATAAAGATGAGTACAATAGTCCTAAGAATGTAAATAGTGTAAATAGTTAAAATACCTCATCTCCGATACATAGTCTGATCCTGAAGAAGGCCAGCGCGTAAAACGGCCGAAACGTCGTGAATATGGCAATAAAGATGAAACAACAGTCCGAACTATGTAAATAGTGTAAATAATTACAATACGTCATCTCAAAAATATACAGATTCTGAAGAAGGCCACTTCGTACAACGACCAAAACGTTGTGAATATGACAATAAAGATGAAACAACAGTCCGAACAATGTCAATAGTGTAAATAATTACAATACGTCATCTCAAAAATATACAGATCCTGAAGAAGGCCAGCTCGTACAACGACCGAAACTTCGTGAATATGACAATAAGGATGAAATAAGTCTGAACAATGTAAATAGTGTAAATAATTACAATACCTCTTCTCAGATATATAGACAGATAACCCATTGAGGTTGATCTGCCGCTAAACAAATTTAAGCAACTCATGAAATAACTTTTTTGTGTCATTAATCCGTATAATATCCTACAATTTTTTTAAAGAAATCACAATGTATTCGAAAATATAACTTCAACAAAATTACGACATAAACACACATATCATAGCGTCTAGTAATTATGCCCACGCCAACATGTATATATACAAAAGCTGAGTATCATCTACCATGTATTCAACTGTGAAAGCACAATAACACATATCGTATTTTCATTACTTCAAAGCTCCCGAGAAAATTAAATTTTGGCATTAAGTGACCAATAACGAGTTGACATGCCGTTAAACAAACAAAACAAGCTGAGGTTCATGTGGCTACGCGGGAAAGAAAACGGTTAACCCCAGTCTTGAAAAGTCCAACATTGTAGTGATTGGGAAAACTTCCTGACGGGAGCCTGTTCCATAAAGCAACAGTTCTTGGTAAGAAGATGTCTGAATGGAACTTACTCCTCACTAATAGAATACGAAAAGAACGGGGATAATTCACTCATGGCATCGCGGGTCCAGGTCGTAAAGCTCAGGGCTGGTGGAACAAAAGGAATGTAGCTCGTTAGAACACATTCATAGAGCAGCGAGAGGGCCAAGACGTAATTTTTTAAAAATCATTTCACATCAATCAAAGGGTTTACAATGTGTGAAATTGAAAGAGAATGAGAAGACTGAGAAGTGGGAAGATTGAGAAAAGCTAAAAAAGGACAAAAAAGGGTTTAAGAAAACAGAAGACGGTGATTAACGTTGCATATACATTTTTCAAGTTGTAGTTATCAGGGAAGCAAGAAATCGGAAGGGAGTTACGCTGTCGGGAAGCGCGGGAAAAGAAACTTTTGGGAGTAGAAGTAGCGGTTGCGTGCATTTATCTATTTCAATAATAAAAGTGTGGGACCTAAGTGCCAATCTAGTAGAGCGATTAAATTCATGTACTTGGGGCACCAGGGAAAAGAGCTCATCAGAGTAGTTGACATGAAAATATTTTAGAAAAGACAGAGGGAAGCCACGTCACATCGGTGATAATGTGACTGAAGTCGAGATGCCAGGTCAGGATCGATTACAATGCAGATCCTTCTTTGGAAAATTTGTGAGGCAAGATTGTGTAAGAAAGCAACGGAAATAATGAATTTAAAAAAAAAAAAAAGCTAATAATTACTTGGAGCTATTTGGAAAGGTCTGTGCCTGCGTGGGTATGTCCAGCTAGGGCGTGGTCTTGTTGGTATGACAGCACGTGGTGTTGTCGGCCGCGGTGTTGTTGGTCGGGGAGTTGTCGGACGTGGCCTAGTTGTACGCGGTCTTGTCGGACGAGGCCTAGTTGTACGCGCAGCGGTTGGTCGTGGCCGCGGTCTTGTAGTGGGAGGAACTGTTGGTTGACGTCTTGTAGTTGTTGGAGAAGCTTTGGTGGTAGAAGGTATTTCGGGTCTTACTGGAAAACAAAAAAATTAATGTAATGCGTTTACGGACGTCTTTAATGCGATGTCTATTAGGGAATAAAAAAATATATGGTACTTGTCCATCTATATATAAAATTCTGGGACTTCCCTTCGATCGCCCGCCGATCAGACACACCCTTTAAACTAGGCATACGCTGACCGATCGAAATTTGGAGAGAATTGCAAACCAAAATTAATGTAATTGATAGCTGTGATTTTTTTGGAAATGCGCAGGAAACGCGCTCTGTTATAATTTAATAAAAAAATTGCAGGTTGAATATTTTTAAAATAAATAAAATAAACTAAGTTATCTCCCTTACATATTCTTAATTTTTTAAATTATATTTACAAAATAATTCACAACCATTAATTACAGTAAAGTTTGTCTTAACAATTCACCACAGAAGACGATCTTCGATGAAACTGAAAGTATTTCGGAAAATAAAACAAATAACAAAAACTACGGTATCTTTCTTAATCAGATTAATAACAGCACTAAGAAATTGATCCATGGATTTGAGAGGATTAGAATAAAATAAATAGGGATAATATGTTAAAATTATACAACCACACATGCTTGAACGAAGATATGCTGCGTAAACATATATATATATATATATATATATATATATATATATATATATATATATATAAGAAAGAAAGAACAGTAAGATATATAACCCGGTGTTTTTATAGATATATTTATTTTTACACAATAGTGCTCAATGTAAATTTACAGAGCATTAATATTATAAATTAACTGATTTTAAATATGTTTTTTCGCTACACAGTAATAACCATGTTTCAAAAATGGAAGCTAAAAGCTTCGAATTTAATTTTGTTTTTAAATTAAAAACATTAGTTCCATTTCCTCGTCAAGCGAATTTTGGAGTAACTTATTTTTTTAAATTTACAGTTTTAAAGGCACGGCAAAGATTCATAATTTAGTGTTTCAAAGGATGCAGAGATATCCACTCATCTAGACAAGGGGTGCTAGCTTGTTCGATTTCAATTTTTCGTTGTATCAGTTAATAGTTACATTCGAAGAAGAAACCTCAACAGAATGCAGAAACCACTGGACGGGCGTTTCGTCCTATATTTGGGACTCATCAGCAGTGCGTATCCACTACCGAGAATTGAACCCGGACTGTTGTGATACGATGCGCACTGCTGATGAATCCCAGTACAGGACAAAACGGCAATCCAGTGCTTTCTGCATTCTGTTGAGGTTTCTTCTAGACTCAATAAATTACATAATTATGATTATCTCAAATCCTCCTAATAATAATAATAATATATATATATATATATATATATATATATATATATATATATATATATATATATATATATATATATAAAAGTGAACATAGAAGTCAACACTTAGAGGCGACAGTCTTATTCATGCTCGATGCATGAAACAGACTGTATAATGTGTGACGTCATTTGTTTACATTTGATACGCCATGAGTAGTCATGATTGTACGTGAAAGCTTCATGAAAGATTGAAGTTTATAAGCAGTAAATTCGACCTTGCCAACCGAACGATCCTTAGTGGCCGAAACAGTTAAGGCACGTCAGGCTATATGATGGTTCATTTGTGTGTATATATATATATATATATATATATATATATATATATATATGAGAGAGAGAGAGAGAACACGAGAGAGTGAGAGAGAGAGAGAAAGCAACGGGTTACTTATCGCCATTTTATATTTTTAATTTCGCCCGTCGTTTGTTTTTTGTTGCGTGCATAGTATAATAGCCTCATTTGGGCATTGTCTGTAAGAAAAACAATGCCAAGATGCAATTCACTCCGAAGAAATAAGGCATGTATTTGTATTCTGTTACCGAAAACACATATTTAACCGACATCTGCCTTATCAATTAGGTCACGGAAACTATGATGAAGCAAATCTTAATAACATTTGATAATAGAAGAAGTGTCGTAAGAACAAACCTCTGCACGGCTTGATATGAAAATGGTGAGCGATCTCCTCCAGGGCAGAATAGCTTGCAACCTGATAAACACCTTTGATAGGGTCACTAGAAATCGCTTTTAATTCATCCATTTCGTATCGATCGCCAACACCGACCGCATAAACATTGACACCCAAAGCGTGGAGCCTTTTAGCTTCATCCCGGGTGGCCGATGTGTCCCGCGACAAGCCGTCAGTGATGACTATAGCCACCACAGGCCCGTCTCTTACATCCACTTTCGGCGAGATCTCGCGTCGAAGCATATTTAGCGCGGCCGCAGTGTTGGTGATGCCCGTTCGATAAGGGATTTTCTTGATGGCATTCTTCAGTTTCTCAAAATCGCTGTAGCGGTCCAAGGGAATATCCAAGTGTGCACGGTCGCTGAAGGTGATGACCCCGACGCGGACGAGGTTGTCTCCAATGCCAATATCGAAAGAATCGACCAGGTTTTCCACGAAGGCAAGGAGGCGTTTGTAGTCTTCTACCCAGATGCTGCTGGAAGAGTCCAAGAGGAAGATGATGTCTGCGGCCTGATCTGTGCAGTCGTCTATAAATAAAATAAAAAAAATTAATAAAAAGTATATTTTAAAATAGCATTTGCTGTGGGTCGTCTTGTAAGTCGAATATAGCCTAAAACCTACATTTAAAACTTAAAAAACGTAGGGGTCGTCTTATACGCTGTCGCCTATCTTGTACGCCAGCATGTACTGTAATTAAATACGTACTATTACTTTTTTTAATCATTTCACCCCAAGCAAGGCAAAAAAGCCGCTAAGACGCAAGCGATATGAAAGAATAAAAGAAAAGGAAAATATTATTAAGGACAGAGAAAAATAAAATAACAGCAATTAAGAAGACAGAAAATAGTGATTGACAATGCATTTAAATTTCCCACCAACCAAGGCACTAAAGCCACTAAGACGCAGATTAGTTACTGATTGTTAGAGAATATGAAAAAAAAACTATTATAAAGGAGAGAGGACAATAAAAGAACAAGAATTAAGAAGACAGAAGATAACGATTGACATTGCATTTAAATTTATGAAGATCAAAGGCAATAAACCCACTAAGACGAAAGGGGTTACTGAGTGTTAGAGAATATGAGAAAAACTACTATTAAGGAGAGACGACAATAAAAGAACAAGAATTAAAAAGATGGAAGAAAACGAATGATATTCAAATTTTTGAAAATCCAAGTTGACTGAAAATCAAGAACCAAGAAGAGAGTTCCACAAGCGATAAGTGCGAGAGAAGAAATTGTTAGCATAGAACCTGCGGTTGCATCTAGCCATTTCAACTTTAAAATGATCAGACCTAGTTACCAATCAAAGAGTGCCAATTATATTCGTAAATTCTAGGTAACACAGGGGAAAGTAATATTATGAGAATACAAAAATGTGGCCAAGGCCAAAAGTGGGGGGGGGGTAGATGAAAGCTGGTCTTTAATCTGTTTCATCTTAAACTTAGCTAACCATAATTACTGACAAAAACATACCACAGTATTCCTTACACCAAAACAACACATTCTTGCATACCATTCTTACTACAGCCACCATAATACCTCTTAGTCTCTATAAAGTCCTAACTAGTTCCCATATGTACGTCCTGTCTTGCCGAAGGGTGCCCGTAAAAGGAAAGTTAGCACAGAAGATGAGCTTTATTCGCGAATTAAAGAAATGCTGAAAAAATCAGGCGAAGGATGTTGACTTACAAAAGAATTTAGTCTAAAGCATGCCACGAAGAATTAAGGCCGTTATTAAAGCAAAAGGTTTCCCAATAAAATATTAAATCATTTTTGACTTGTATAATGTAAATATGTAAACCTGTATTAATACCCTGTATTAATAAATGAATTCTATTACTCACTTGTCTTGGTAGACATAGAAAAATCAACTTTTTTTGCCTCGTATTGTAGATATATAGTTTGTAGATGATCTATTGTAGGTGTTATATGTTTTGGTATAAACCTATTTTTTTTGGTTAGGGTATCGTTGTTTAGCAGCATATCAACACTTCTATGGGTTATTTAATGCTGAAATCTAAATATTTTGATTGGTTTGTTTGGTTGTCTTTGTTTAGTGCATATCGACACCTCTATGGGTTATTTAATACCGAAATCTAAATATTTTGATTGGTTTGGTTGGTTGTCTTTGTTTAGCGGCATATCAACACCTCTATGGATGATTTAATGCCGAAATCTAAATATGAAGCCATACAATTGCGTTCAAAATATTTAATTTTCAACATTAAATAACCCATATAGGTGTTGATATGCCGCTAAACAAAAACAACGAACAAACTAAAGGCAAGAGCGGCAGACGGAAACAGTGGAAGAGTTTGTGCAAGATTTTGGCTGTAAATACTTTTTATAGTTGCAAAGGGTAGGAAATTGTGGAGAGCTGTGATCGTTCACATCCTGTAGGGACACGGCATATAGTAGAAGATAAAACGTTGTTTTAGGTGACAGTCCTCGTCGGTTCGTGCAGGTAACGACAATCGATTTTAAATGTAAATATATACTCACCATAGTTTGGCCTGTATCCGAACGCAGCCGTCTGTTAAAAAGACAGAGAAACAAATGTTCATTAATTTAAAAAAATCATTATTATTACTTAAAGAGGAAATAAATAAAAAACGGAATGCAGTGAGCCCCCCCCCCGTATTCGCGGGGGTTAGGGGCCAGAACCGGTCGCGAATAATTAGAATCCGCGGATACTTGTAACCTCCCCCTAAAAGTGCTTATAAGTACCTATTTTGATTGTTAAATCCCCATATGCCTTAAACTTTTATCCTAAACACTTAAGAACATTTCAGACCCTTTTTAGAACATTTTTGAAAAATAGTATTGGTGACCAGACACTTAGCGTAAATTTTCTTTCATACGTACAATAACCGTTTTTAGTTACACATAGATCGATACAACCGTTGAAAATACTGTATAAAATATCTGTAACAAGACATAAAAATATAAAGTTTTTAAAACATTTTCTAAAAACAGAACTGTGATGATGCCCCCAGACTTAACATAAGCCACTTTTAAGACCCGCAGCCCGTAACAAAGAACAAACCTCAAGCACTACGCACGTTTTTGCGTTTGTTTTTTTTACAATGAAGATGTACAATTCTGCCAATTTTTACCATAAAAATGGACTGTTATATGTTTTAAGTCACTTAAATAACAGGAAAATAATACAAGAATATTTTAAATATGTTCTATCAAAAAAATACGCGAATCGAGGGAGTTCTCAGCGAATAATTTGTACTTCAGAAAAACATGCGAATATTCGGGGTTTCCGCCAATAACAAGTACATATGTTCTAAAGAAAAATCCGCGAATGCTAAAACGCGAATAGACGAAGCTTACTGAATACCTATATTTTCAAAACTTAAAATAAATTAATTTTATTCTATTTTTTATTAAAATTATTAATCTCTATAAAAAAAACAGAGAATGTCTGTCTGTGTGATACCATTTCACTTCAGATCCACCCAACCGATTTTGACAAAACTTGGCACATACATTATACAATGTAAGAGATAGGTTCTTAGCGTAAAACATCGATAATATTTTAAAAATCAATAATCGATAAAGCCAATCAAAATCGATAAATTAAACTTTTTTCCTCCGATTTCGTTCAAACTCGGTATGTAGGTTATTTACATCATGACGAGATCAACGATACCTCATTTTATTTCTACACCACTGCGTTTAGCGAAAAACCGCGAAAAAAGAAAAATCGATTTCAACACAAATTTTAAATAAAAAGCTCCCTCAATTTTCAAGCAATCTAAACAAACTCCGCTCAATAAGTTGATTGTTTAACAGTCATTTAACTTGATACTTGAGTCCACCCATATAGTGAAAATCTACTTAAATAGCTAAAAATGGCGATTTTTTTTCTAATTCTTCATTGATCTTTCAACCAATTTTCATCAAACTTAACAATTGCTTTATAAATGTATCCTCTTTTACATCCCTGGTAACAGTCCGAATAATGTAAATAATGTAAGTAATCATAATACCTCATCTCAGAGATATAGAGGCCGAAACGTTGTGAATATGGCGATGAAGATGAGGATAACAGTCTGAATAATGTAAATAATGTAAGTAATCATAATACCTCATCTCAGAGATATACACAGATATGTTTTCTCTTGTTTTTTAATGATATCACCCAATACAAGCAAATAACTGAGACACCCGTAAGAGGCATGGCACGAGGAACTAGAACAATCTACCTCGGTGGACGAAATAACGAATTCAGTTGGAAATTCCATTCACCTGAAGAAGGCCGGAGCGTTCAGCGGCCGAAACGTTGTGAATATTGCAATGAAGATGAGGATAACAGTCCGAATAATATATATAATGTAAGTAATCTCTGTTCTCATCTAATCAGATCAAATTCACTTCTAAATTATTTGTTACTTCACGATGATTTAAACTCAATTTCGGCTTCGGCATCTAAAATACCTTATCTTATTGTTAAATTATTATGCTTCTTTCTTCATAATAAATACCGTTTAAAAACGCCTGATAATTATGCACCAACCTAATATTATTTCATTAAAGAAATATTACGCTATCTTTTGTTTGAAAATAAACTTCCAACAATCTTATATTTTGTAAGCATTTTATTATTATTACTTTTATTTTATTTCCTTTGATTTCTGGTGTGTAATCATTTCCTTCCGGGTCCTCACTAGAGACCTAAGTTCAGAAATGGCATCATGTGGGAAAGACTTGTGGTGAAAAGCATTGAGAAGTTGTAATCCAACATCAGATTTTTTTTTCCATTTTTTTACTTTTCTTGTCTTTTTCTCTATCATTCTTTCCTTTTCTCTTTGGTGTCCTGGGTAAGACGATAAACTACACCCAGCAGCAAGGCCTCTGATCAGGAGGTTTTAAGGAGCTTGGAACCACCTCTTAATTGCTGGTGTTCCCAGGTCCACCCTGACCCGGGGGTGGTAGCAACCTGTTTGAGTCCCAACTATGGGCAAATAGTTAACATCCAAACTTGTGTAAAAAATAAGTTTTCATACCAGAAATACTTTGTAATAAAAAAAATAATTACCAGCAATAATTTTTGAAGGAAAAATTATTATCAGTAATACTTTTAAAAAAAATACCAGCAATACAAACAGTTATACATTCTTTGGAAAAAATATACCCAGCTATAGATTTCTCCAAGGAAAAATATTCCCAGAAATAGATTTTTGAAGAAAAACGTATTACCAGCAATAAAAATGTTGTCGGCATTAAATAACCCATTGAGGTTGATATGCCGTAAAACAAAATAAACCAAACCAATCTTAAACAAAGAATACATATTCTATTCATACGAATCTATCCTAAATATGTTGTCGGCATTAAATAATCCATTGAGGTTGATATACCAAAAACAAAATAAACCAAACCTTTTCTCTTTGATTTTTGATTTTTAGTTTCTCCTTTTCTTTCTTTCTTTATTTCATTTTCTATTTTTTTTCTCTCTCTCTTTCTTTCTTTCTTTCTCCCTTATGCATTCTCATTAAAATCTAACAGCATCTCCGATATAAATTTCTCTCCGTTTTTCCCCCGTAATCAAAACTGAATGGTTCATTATTTATCTGAGGTAGGGCGCATAATGCATTTTATTTCTAAATTTAATTTAATGAAAATTTTATTTTGTTATTGGGTTGGTGCATAATTATCAGGCGTTTTTGTAGGCGGGTTATTTGTTAATGAAAACTGCTCTTTCGTTTATTTATTTTAATAAAAATATTATTTTATTTTCAGGTTATAAAATTGTGTGTCAATAATCAGAGGCTACGGAATAATCATTTAAAAATCTTATTGTTAAATTGTTATGCTTCTTTGTTCATAATAAATACCGTTTAAAAACGCCTGATAATTATGCACCAACCCAATATTATTTCATTAAAGAAATATTACGCTATCTTTTGTTTGAAAATAAACTTCCAACAATCTTATATTTTGTAAGCATTTTATTATTATTACTTTTATTTTATTTCCTTTGATTTCTGGTGTGTAATCATTTCCTTCCGGGTCCTCACTAGAGACCTAAGTTCAAAAATGGCATCATTTATTATATTATTAATATTATTATTATTATTATTATTATATTATCATTATTTTATTATATTATTATTATATTATTATTATTATAAAACTATTTTTCCAATACGATTCAATGTAGAGAAAAAGTCACAGTAGAATAAAATTGGAAAAGAAAAACAGCAAAACACTCGAATGTATACAACATGGAGGCCGACTCAGAAATTATTCCTTTCGGGTTAACTGGGTTCGGCTCGGGTTAATTCGGTTCGGTCGGGTTATCTTAGTCCGGCTCGGTTTAACTCGGTTCGGCTCGGGTTAATTCGGATTGGTCGCGTTAACTCGGTTCGGCTCGGGTTAATTAGGATCGGTCGGGTTGATTCGGTTCGGCTCGGGTTAATTCGGTTCGACTCGGTCCGGCTCGGGTTAATTCGCATCAATCGGGTTAACTCGGTCGGGCTCGGGTTAACTCGGTTCGTCAATGTTGTTCGAGAAACGAAATTTTGTTCGATAATCGAGGCATTTTTATCTCGAATTTTTTGTTCGTAAACCGATTTGTTCGACATGTGAGACGTTCGAGAACCGAAGTTGCTTTGTATTTCACATAGATGAAGTCCTTCGTAAGGTGTGGCTTGTACTGGTGAGAACAATTTTTTGTATATCTTTAAGGCAATGGTTACCAGGAATTTCTTTCAATGAGTTTATTGGAACCTTCCCCGAACAATCCGAGGGCTCCAACTAAAACTGGAATAGTTGAGTCCTCATCTGCCACAATTTTGAGATCTCAATTTCAATGTTCTTGTATTTTAACAGCTTTTTGAATATCTTCAAAGATATATTGCAGCCTGCAGGGACTGCCATATCAATAAGGAGGTACTTTTTTGTTTGCGGTCTTTAATAACAACGTCTGGGCGATTGGCTTTGATTGTTCTGTCAGTGTGTATTGTGTTGCCCCATAGAATTGTAACAGGTCCTATCTCCGTAACCGGGTCTGGGTGGTTTTCCTTCCCGTAGAAGTTGCAGATATTCCAGTGCAGATATTGGCCCACTCTGTCATGCCGGATTTTATATTCAGTGGGTGCCAATACCGTGCAACCTGATACAAGATGATCGATTGTTTCTGGATATTTATCACAGAATCTGCATGTTGGGCTAACACAATATTTTAGTATATGTGCTTGATAATTTTCTAGTTAACAAGCATTGGTCCTGTGCAGCAAGGATAAAACCTTCGGTTTCAGCTTTCAACCCTGCACTACGTGGCCACTAATGGGTACGGGTCTACGTCAGCCTGTTTGGTACGGGCAGAGTATTATTATTATTATTATTATGTTGTATACTTTCCCTTTCTCACTGAAACCAAACAGCGTCTCTGATGCATATTTCTCTTTCGTCTTATCGCGCAATCCAAACGGAATGGTCTATTATTTATCTGAGGCAATAACAGTACGTAATGCAAGTGCTTGGTTATTTAATATCGTTGGAACTAGCTGAATACTAATATGGCTTTTATATATTTGGGAGTGGGGAGAGAAAGTCTTTTGAGAACTCAAAACCCGTTCTTTCTTGAAGGCCTGATTAAAGTAGCCATAATGCATCTTGGATTCACGAAAAAGGCGTCAATCTACGCAACCTTTCAAGCGAGAAGCGCAAACAGCGAGAAAAGGCGCTGCAAAAAGGCTAGCATTATAGAAAAATGGAAGTGCAAAATGCATCAGCCATACATCATTTGTAGTACGTGACTCGTTTTGCAGCACTAAGCCTCCCTTTGTACATTCCCTTCTCTGTGCATTCATGCGCTGGAACATAGCTGCAAACTATCCCATGCAGAAATTCGAAAAAATTCCTTTCTTTTTGCTTTTTTGTTACACGATGTCAGAGAAATAATAAAATTGTCGCCCTCCGGTACACACTACAAACATAAAAACGTAATTCCTTTGTACTCTTATATCTTAAAGAAAAGAGCACTGAACTGTTACGTAATATCAAGTAAACTCAAGTAAACATGGCACAGTCGATAAAGGCCTTAGTTAGATCCAATGACAGGACCTAATGTGTGTGAGTTCAATACCTGGCTAAGGCGGCGGAGACTTGGAGAAGGGAATTAACAGGAGATAACAGATAACTGACATCCATTAGACATGGCGCGTGGAACTAGAACAATCTACCCCAGCGAGCGAAATAAAGAGTTCAGTTCGACATTCCAACCACCTGAAGAAGGCCGGAGTGTACAACGGCCGAAACGTTGTTAGAAATACGGCGACAAAGATGAGGACAATAATCCGAATAATGTAAATAATGTACATAAAACCTCATCTCAGAAATATAGACAGATACTGAAGAAGAAAGAAAGAAAGAAAGAAAATAAAAAAGGACGGTTAAGACAGTGGAGAACTAGGAGAGGGAATTAAGTAGGAGATAACTGATAACTGACATCCATTAAACATGGCGCGTGGAACTAGAACAATCTACCCCAGCGAGCGAAATAAAGGGTTCAGTTCGACATTCCAACCACCTGAAGAAGGCCGGAGCGTACAACGGCCGAAACGTTGTTAGAAATACGGCGACAAAGATGAGGACAATAATCCGAATAATGTAAATAATGTACATAAAACCTCATCTCAGAAATACAGAGAGATACTGAAAGGCCTAAACGTTGTAATAAATATGGCGACAAAGATGAGGACAATAGTCTGAATAATGTAAATACTGTACATAATACCTCATCTCAGAAATATAGACAGATATTGAAGAAAGAAAGAAAGAAAGAAAGAAAAAGCAAAAATACGGTTAAGCCGGTGGAGAACTTGGAGAGGGGAATTAACAGGAGATAACTGACATCCATTAGACATGGCACGTAGAACTTGAACAGTCTACCCTAGTGAGCGAAATAAAGGGTTCAGTTCAACATTCCAACCACCTGAAGAAGACCGGAGCGTACAACGGCCGAAACGTTGTGGATGATAGTCCAAGCAATGTAAATAGTGTACGTAATCCCTCATCTCAGAGATATAGACAGGTAAATGGTTTATTGTTCCACTAGGTTTCATTGTTAATATATTGCATGAAAATTTAGAGTAATAGCTTAAAACAGGTGTAGTGTTTTTCAAAATAATCAGTATATTTACAATTAATTATTAGTTAATAAGTAAAATATTTTCTGACCCAAATACAAATGAAAAGCACTAAAAACACCTTAATCTAAATATATCCCGATTAAAAGTATGAAAATAAATTGTTTTCCAATATCAATAGATATGTTTTACTTCTTTGCATTAAAAGAGAAATTTCTTCCATAAAATATACTTGGAATACAAAATTAACAATTAACACTACAAGCAGTAAAAGAAGGTTTATTGTTCCACCAGGCTTCATAGTTAACATATTGCATGAAAATTTAGGGTAATAGCTTAAAACAGGTGTAGTGTTTTTCCGAAATAACAAGTATATATTTTTATTATACATAATTGTTTCTTCCTCGCAATTTATTTGAAAATATGTAACAACTGTAAAACATCTATTCAATTATTTACTGTCAACTCATGTGACACATACAGCCACTTCACCTTTCAAGTAGTTGATTATGAAAAATCTTATTATGTATTCTATAAACATATGTTGTGTTATGCGTATTGATGTTGTTATAATATATGTCAATATTTCTGAGATGAGGTATTGTAATTATTTACACTATTTATATTGTTCTCATCTTCATTGCAATATTCACGACGTTTCGGTCATTAAACGCTCCGTCCTTCTTCAGGATCTGTGTATATTTCTGAGATGAGGTATTGTAATTATTTACACTCTTTATATTGTTCTCATCTTCATTGCAATATCCACGATGTTTCGGCCATTAGACTTTCTTCCCTTTTCTAATGGAAACTACTATTTCATCCTACGCGCTTTACCGCTCGGCCACAAAGTTCTGTGCTTTATATTAATAAAGACAAAAGGAAAACTTATTTTAGCCGACACGTTACATCCTCTGATGGACTTTATGAAGGCAACTGTAAGGATTTTATTTTGCTTAACGAGAAACTCGGATGAGTTCCACTACGGAATATGTGATCAAGCGGCGCTATATCGAGTCTGATTCGCTATCACTTCGTCATCGAGGTCAGTTGGTACAGTTGGTATGACGTTTGCCTGATAACGTAACTGTCCGGGTTTCAATTCTCGTTTAGTGGATGCGCACTGCTGATGAGTCCCAAATATAGGACGAAACGGCCGTCCAGTGCTTTCTGCATTCTGTTGAGGTTTCTTCTAGACTCGATGAATTACTTAATTATAATACGAGGGTCATTCAATAAATAAGTTGAATTTTTCGGTATAATGACTTCTAATACAGATAGAAGCTTTCTCTCTTTTATTTTTTTTTGTTTTATTTCTTTTACACATGGATTTAATTTCTTTTGCAGATTAAAAAAAAACTTTGAGAGTTTTGGCGATTAACAAAGATGGCTGACCAATAAGCATGCTCCAGGATTGAACAGCTGTCAGTTATCAAGTTTTTGGTTGCTGAAGGGTGCAAACCAGTTGAAATTCATAGAAGAATGTCAACTGTGTATGGTGTCACATGTTTCAGCCAAAAAATGTCTACAAGTGGGCTAAATTGTTTAAAGGGGGACGGAGCAATGTTGAGAATGAAGACAGGCCTGGGAGGCCTACAGTAGTGAGGTCTCCTGAGGTGATCGAATCAGTCAATGACCTCATTCAGTCTGACAGAAGGGTGACAGTGGATGACATTGCAAGAACTTTGAGCTCATCTGTTGGGACAAACACAAGGGTCATCAGTCAGAAGGAGTCATCTTGCATCATGACAACGCAAGGCCTCACATAGCAGCCCAAAGGGTGCAGATCATCAATGAGCTGGCCTGGGAACTGCTCCCTCATCCCCCTTACAGCCCAGACCTTGCCCCTTCAGACTTTCACCTGTTTGGTCCCTTGAAAGCGTTCACGAGAGGAACGAAGTTTAAAAGTGACAATGAAGTCAAAAGTATTGTGAGCGACATCAGTCCAAAGATTTTTACGCTGAGGGAATACGGCAGCTTGTGCACAGATGGGGAAAGCGTGTGACAGTGCTGGGAGACTACGTTGAAAATTTTTTTTAAAAAGTAATTCTGTATTAGAAGTCCTTATACCGAAAAATTCACCTTATTTATTGAAGAACCCTCGTATATATACATAAGAACAATTTTAGGAAAGTCTATGACAACGTCGGAAAAAGTTGTGAGACGCGTTCCGTTCTTTATGACTTCAAGTTGTTTTGTTTTTTTAATTTTCATTTAATTTCTTTTAAATTAATTTATTTTTAATTTAAAATTTCAGCATCGACTCTCGTTCATATGCAAATGGAGTCACGTTCGCGTAAACATCACTTTGGTCCGATAAAGGCGAAAACGAAGAAACGCATCAGACAATTTCACTTTATATCTTTTATGAAAATCTGACGAAACGAAAGAGGCATGAAAAAGGCAATGGAAGATAAAAAGAAGCATTTGAAAAGAAAAGAAAAACGGAGAAAGAAAAGAAGAGGAGGAAGAAAAAGAAGAAGAACAAAAGCAGGGAAAAAGAAGATAAGATGAAAAGAGGGAAAAGATGAACGTAAAAGGAAGAAAGAGGAAAGAAAAAGAAAGAAAAAAGAAAGAAAAGAGAAAGAGAAAGTAAATGAAAGCGACAAGTATAAAGAAAAGATAAAAAGAGGAAAGTAAAATCGAGTCACATGATTAAAACAAATACAAATCATATATATATATATATACTCCCATAGTATATATATATAGTATATAGTAATATATATATGTGATCGACTCTCCCGTCGAATTCGACGTATGAGGGTCAAGCAGATCAGTTCCAAGAAACTGAGAGCCCGACGCCGACACATGAGATTTGATTATAGTGGTGAAGGTTTCGTGCAGGACCATCCACACTTTTTGAAGGGACGAATACAGAGACCTGGTGCACTGAGTGCCACAAGGTCCACAAACGACCCTCTGCAGGTTTTGAATTCAGAGTTGTCCTTCTCCTTGACCAGTTTCCATCCAAGGCTATAGAACCCAGTCTGTCCTGCTATTTACCCATAGTTGGAGGGAGAAGAAGAGGATTCACACTTTTCCCAAGGGTATTAGCACGTAATTGAATGTAATGGATTCGACTGGAATTCGAACTCGGCTCTCCGATTCCTCAATCCAATTCCCAAAATATTAATCTACGCCCAGGCCTTTTCCCTATTTCACCTTTCTTAACAAAATTACTGCTCTCACGAACAAACATACACAACAATATCGTAAAATCAAAAAGAAAATGGTTAAATCCGCCAAAACAGATAATATTCTCCACACGTGACATTAACTGGCGTTATTTTCAGTTAACAATATGAAAATAACGTTCCCTAGATTCCAGTTGCTAAGAACACTTTGTCTTTTGTTTTTATTAGTTTCCTTGTTTAATTAAATTCATTTCTTTTTTGCTTTGAGAAAGTCGACATTGGACGAAACGCGTCAGCAATTAATAGTGTTTTCCTATTGTCATTTCTATTTATAAAGATTGTCTTACCTACAGGTTAACTCTGAGAAATTTTTATATATATATATATATATATATATATGTATATATGAAGAAATATAGTTTTAAGGTGTGCTATATTTATGGGATGAAGTGCTCAATATCAGAGATAGAACGTATGTAAATATAAAAGTGAACATTGAAGTCAACATTCTGTCGCCTCTGAGTGTTGACTCCAATGTTCACTTTGATATATATATATATATATATATATATATATATATATATATATATAATTAAAATTTAAGCTCTACTTCTGTATGGAGCACAGTTTTTTAAAACACACACACACACACACATATATATATATATATATATATATATATATATATATATATATATGTATGTATGTATGTATGTATGTATGTGTGTGTGTGTGTGTGTGTGTGTGTGTTTTAAAAAACTGTGCTCCATACAGAAGTAGAGCTTAAATTTTAATTATTTTTTAAAATATGATTACTTCGCTACATAACAGTTCTCATGTTTCAAAAAAAAGAGGCAAAAATCTCAATATAATTATTAAAATTAAATAGAATTGAAGTATCAAGCCCTGTTTCTTACTCAATATATATATATATATATATATATATATACGCTATTGACATTACTCCGAATTATTGTCCTCATCTTTGTCGCCATATTTAATACAACGTTTCGGCCGTTGTACGCTCCGTCCTTCTTCAGGTGGTTGAAATGTGGAACTGAACCGTTTATTTCACTCACTGGGGTAGACTGTTCTAATTCCACGTGCCATGTCTAATGGATGTCAGTTATCAGTTATCTCCTGTTAATTCCCCTCTCCAAGTTTTCCACTGCCTTAACCGGGTATTGAACTCACACTGTTTGGGTCCTGTCACTGGATCTAACCAATGCCTTTATCCTTTGAAGAAGGCCGGAGCGTTCAACGGCCGAAACGTTGTAATAAATATGGCGACAAAGTTGAGGACAATAGTCCGAATAATGTAATTAGGTACATACTACCTCATCTCAGAAATATATATATATATATATAAGCTTTTCACCCCAGGCAAGGCTGGAAGCCACTAGCACGCAAGGGGTTACAGAGGGTTTGGAGCGAGAGCAGATAGGAGTGATAGAGGAAAGGATGTGGAGAAGGATAGTGGATAGATCAAGGCAACTGGAGATGTCGATTGACATTACACTTGAATAGTTGGAGATCATAGTCATCAGGGAAACAGGAATGAGGAAGGCAGTTCCACAGGCGTGAGGTGCGAGATATGAAGCTATTGGAGTAGAAGAGATTTCTACATTTAACAGTTTCAACAGTGAAAGGGTGGGAACGGGATGCCAGCCTCGTAGGACGCTTGAATTCATGGCGCCTGGGAACCAGAGATAGCAGCTCATCGGAGCAATTACCATGGAAGTATTTATAAAAGAGACAGAGACAGGCGATGGTGCGTCTGTGAGAGAGAGACTGAAGACAAGAAGCCAGATCAGGGCCAATTACATATGTATATATTATGAAATGGACAAAGTCCGACAATTATTTTAAGACATTTTTATGTTTAACATTCTTTTTATAGATACAAATATTTAAGTAAATGCTCTGTTTATAATAAACAGTATTAAATAACATTTACCGGCCTGAATGTGCGAGAATGTAATTTAAAAGCAGTAAAATCGACCTTGCTAACCGAACGCTCCTCTGTGGCCAAATCGGTTAAAGGCACGTCAAGCTATATGACGGTTCCGTATAGGACACGGGTTTAATTCCTGTCGGAGGACGAATATTTTCTATGAAAATTTCTCGAACATTCAGGCCGGTAAATGTTGTTTAATACTGTTTATTATAAACAGAGCATTTACTTAAATATTTGTATCTATAAAAAGAATGTTAAACATAAAAATGTTTTAATATATATATATATATATATATATATATATATATATATATGTGTGTGTGTGTGTGTGTGTGTGTGTGTGTGTGTGTGTGTGTAATGAAATGGATTAAATCCGACAATTATTTAATATATTTTCTGTTTATACGTTATTTGTATAGATACAATCTATTTAAGTAAATGTTCTGTTTATAATAAACAGTATTAATAACATTTACCGGCCTGAATGTTAGAGAAATTTCGTAAAAAATATGCGTTCCCCGACAGGAATCGAACCTGTATACAAATACGGAAAACCGTTATTTAACCTGACGTGCTAAACCATTTAGCTACTGAGAAGCGTCTGGTTAGCAAAGTCCGAATTATTTATAAACACAAAATCTTTGACGAATTTTCTCGATCGATTCTATCTGCTTACAAAACGTACTCTAACGTAAACAATGACAATATGTTATGAAATGGATTTAGTCTGATAATTATTTCAAATATTTTCCTGTTGATACGTTATTCGTATAGATACAATTTATTTAAGTAAATACTCTGTTTTTAATTAAACAATATTAATTACTTTGACCGGCCTGAAATGTCCGAGAAATGTCGTACAAAATTATATAATTTACTTTTTATGTTTGAAGAGTAAATGATCTAATTTTTCAATTGACCCAATGAATATATGAGTATTTCAAAGTTTTCTGATAACTAACAACGATTTTTTTGTTTTTTGGCTACAGATATTTGTTCAAAGAAATTCTTCCGTTTTTTTGCCTTGAAAAATTCCCAGTGGACGAAACACGTCCGCTAAAACTACATACAGATTTCTATTGTCATAAATGTCTATTGTCATAAACATTATATATATATATATATATATATAAGTAAACATTGAAGTCAACACTCAGAGGCGACAGGCTGTTTCATGCTAGACGCAATCGTCAGGCGGCCACTTTTGTATATATATATTGCGTCTAACATGAAACAGCCTGTCGCCTCTGAGTGTTGACTTCAATGTTCACTTTTATATTTACATACACTATCTCTGGTATTTAGCACTTTATCCCATAAATATAGCACACCTTAAAACTATATTTTATCATATATATATATGTACATATATATATATATATATATATATATATATATATATATATATTAAAAAGAAGAGGTACCGCAAAATTTTTTTGGTTGTAATGTGGATTTTTTAAAAAAATATTATCCTTTATTTTTCATAATTTTACAACACGTGTTTCTGGTTTAGCGACCGTCTTCAGGTAAAAGGTGGAAATTTCCACATATTATCAAAAATAATTAATTTTTTCTCTATGTTTTTCAATGTTAAATATTCTCGATATGAGACATTCTCTGTTTTTGTGTTACTAATCCGAATGTCTTTCTTGAAATGGCAGTGAAGAGTTCTGCGCGAAGGGTCATAAAACTATTAAGGTTGGTTTGAGAAGTGATGAATTAGTTGTCGGTATCTTATCTTTTAATGTTTTAATGACACGTGTGTGTTCTTAGATCTATTTCTATTTTCGTGTGTTTCTGTCAGCATGCGTGTATATATGCGTGTGTATATCCCCCCTCAATACATACACCGTCTCACCACGAAGAATTAGTAAACACATTTGTACACATACACACACACATAAACATACACACACACATTGTCCCACCACAAGGAATCCGTACACACACACACATATATATATATATATATATATATATATATATATTAAACATGTGTTAAATGTCAAAGACAACATAGTCCTGCATATTCTCTTTTGAAAATTATATTGAAATAAATATTGTCCGTAAGATAACCGAGTACTTTCGAACATCATTGTTCATCTTCAGGGTCAAAAATTTTTTTAACAATGTCTTATATATATGTAGAGTCAAATTTTTTAAAACATTTATAAATTGTCTTGTAGCGGAATCATGTTGCTACATTTGATTTTTACAAACTAAATAAACGTTACAAAATCATTTCAATTTCAAAACTTTTTGGACCCTGAAGATGAACAATGATGTTCGAAAGTACTCGGTTATCTTACGGACAATATTTATTTCAATATAATTTTCAAATAAAAAGTCTCATTAGAAAATATGAGAAAATTCAAAAGAGAATATGCAGAACTATGTTGTCTTTGACATTCAACACATGTTCAAACGAAAAGTTGCTGACAAATTACACACACACACATATATATATATATATATATATATATATATATACATATATATATATACACACTCACACTCCACTGAACTGGCTTTTTCCACACTAAAGCGCTAAACTAGTTTTACTGAAGACATTAAAATGTATTTAATCAACGGAACATCAAGCGACAACCAGTAGTCGAAAATAGAAATAAAGTTTGAAATCTAATACTCGGGAACTACTTCATATTTTTCACAATGTTGTTTTCAGGTTAATAAAACATGACAATTATTTCTTGATACGAAGTACGCCCAAATAATCTCGCGAAAAGCAGGAGTTTTTTTTATGAAGATTTTATCTTATTTTCTATTTTTTTTTCTCTTAATAATTTCAAAAGCTTCTAATTTCAGTAAACAATTGTTTGAAAGCCACTTTTACGCCAGGAGAAAAAAAACCCTGTGTTGTTGTTGTTGTTTTTCTCTTTCTTTTTTAAATGTGACTTTTTAATATTATGACGTGGTTAACTCTGATTGGTTCATTTAATGCTTTCGGTCAGAAAAAGATCAAGTGGTTGTAAAAAGCAGTCAAAAATAGTCTTACATACAAAAATCTTCGCGTTGAGGTTAGTTACAGGCACACGAAGTCAACATTTAATTTTCGGCCCCGCTTTTTCTTTCCCCATGGTCGTATTAATTTTATCTTTTCCCCGTGGCTGTATCTATTTTATCCTTTCCTTCTCCACCGCCTTAACCAGGTACTGAACTCACAACTCTCTGGTTCCTGTCACTGGATCGAACTAACACCTTTATCCACTGTGCCATGTGTTCTTGAATTAACAGGAGATAACTGATAACTGACATCCATCAGACATGGCACGTGGAACTAGAACAGTCTACCTCAGTGAGCGAAATAAAGGGTTCAGTTCGACATACCTACCACCAAAAGAAGAACAGCTGAAGCGTTGTAATAAATATGGCGACAAAGATGAGGACAATAGTCCGAATAATGTAAATAGTGTACATAATACCTCATCTCAGAAATATAGACAGATAGTGAAAGGCCGAAACGTTGTAATAAATATGGCGACAAACATGAAGACAACAGTCCGAATAATGTAAATAGTGTACATAAAACCTCATCTCAGAAATATAGACAGATACTGAAGAAGAAAGAAAGAAAGAAAGAAAGAAAGAAAATAAAAAAGGACGGTTAAGACAGTGGAGAACTAGGAGAGGGAATTAAGTAGGAGATAACTGATAACTGACATCCATTAAACATGGCATGTGGAACTAGAACAGTCTACCTCAGCGAGCGAAATAAAGGGTTCAGTTCGACATTCCAACCACCTGAAGAAGGCCGGAACGTACAACGGCAGAAACGTTGTAATAAATATGGCGACAAACATGAAGACAATAGTCCGAATAATGTAAATAGTGTACATAAAACCTCATCTCAGAAATATAGACAGATACCGAAGAAGAAAGAAAGAAAGAAAGAAAAAAAAAGACGGTTAAGGCGGTGGAGAACTTGGAGATGGGAATTAACAGGTGATAACTGATAACTGACATCCATTAGACATGGCACGTGGAACTAGAACAGTCTACCCAAGTGAGCGAAATAAAGGGTTCAGTTCGACATTCCAACCACTTGAAGAAGGCCGGAACGTACAACGCCCGAAACGTTGTGATAAATATGGCAACAGAGATGAAAATGATAGTCCGAATAATGTAAATTACCCATTTTTCACTTCCAAGCCTTCCAAAGGTGACGCACGCTGGAATCATCCTTCGAAGACTCCTTCCTCACAAATCAACAGTGGCGTGATTCGAACCCGGGTCTTATGAACAGAAAGCGAACGTTGCAACCACGCGCCCATATAATATACGTACATACAATATTAAACTTTAAGTATTATACAGATAGATAAAGTATTTTACGATATAGATAGATATAAGTTTTACTTCGTTACATTAAAAGAGAAACATTCATCGGAGAGTAACTCAATTTCAACTCCGGTGAATGTCGGTTTACGGTATACGGATGTCTTGAACCGATGCTCTGTTCGAGATATTAGAGCAGTCTTGCCCAAGTGAGCGAAATAAAGGGTTCAGTTCGATATTCCAACCACCTGAAGAAGGCCGGAGCGTACAAATGCCGAAACGTTGTAATAAATATGGCGACAAAGGTGAGGACAATAGTCCGAATAATGGAAATAATGTATATATTATTTTGTTTATTCGTTTTGATATTTTAATCTGTTTTAGGGTTCATTTCTTCACCCTTCTCTCATTACGTATCATCCACAGATATTTGTATATAAAATTTTATAATTGTTAATCTTTATGTCATGGGGTGTTTTTGTAAGTCCCTTGAGAGTATGCAGTATTAGGGTATATGGAGGATTGAATGATGGTGGATAAGTTTATCAACCTTTTTAAAGGCGAAACATATTTTTGGATTATAAGAATTTTTGGAGATAATAACGACCTTTTGATACAAGTCTTATTATTTAACCTATAGCGGGGGCGTGGAGAAGAGGTGGATCCATACTTTTCCAAGGGTATTTACACGCTAGTGAATATAACCAACCCGACCGGAATTCGAACTCGGCTCTCTGATTTCTCACCTTGAGCCGTTATCTATTACACCAACAATACGACATCTGGTATTTCTGAATAGTCAACTAATAAGTTGTTTTCGTTATTATTTTCATTTTCTTTGATATCTGGCATTTACACATTTCTTTCCGGGTCCCGCCCAGAGACCTAAGGTTAGAAATGGTATCATGACACTTTCCCCTGCAAAAAAAAAAAATATTACATAGATAAAGCCCTTCGTAAAGTGTGGGCTGTACTTGTCAGAATAATTTTTTGTATCTCTTTGAGGCATGGACTTCCAGGAATCCCTTCAATTAGTCTACTGGAATCTTTTCCAACCAGTCCAAGGGCTCCAACTACAACAGGGATTGTTGATGTTCCCATGTGCCACATTTTTGAGATTTCTATTTCAAGGTCCTTGTATTTTGACAGCTTTTCGAATATCTTCAAAGATACATTGCAGTCTGCAGGGACTGCCATATCAATAAGGAGGCACTTATTTTGTTTGTGGTCTTTAATAACAATATCTGGGCGGTTGGCTTTGATTGATCTGTCAGTGTGTATTGTGTTGTCCCATTGAATTGTAACAGGCCCTATCTCCGTAACCGGGTCTGGGTGGTGTTCGTACCAGTTTCTTTCAGTTTCCTTCCCTAATTATTATTATTATTATTATTATATCTTTAAATTTTAAATTTCCTTTTTCCTTTTCCTCATTTTTTTCTTCTTTTCTTTCTGTCATACTTATATTTGTGTGCATATATGTTTAGTTTCATTCACATGTCTGTTTTAGGATGCGAATATAAGATGCGACGTCCTGTTGTTTGAGATCTGTAGCTATCATGCATACTTTTCGCATCTGCGTTGATTTTATCGGATATATTAGCCTTTAAATAAGAATAATGATAATACATACACACACACATTATATATATATATATATATATATATATATATATATATATATATTAAAGAAAACAGACCACTTTAACGCTCCATGTAATAATTTATTTCACCATAGCCCTTTTAAAGGACGTTGGATCATCAGACTACACTTCCATATATATATATTTTTTTCTTATCATCCGTTCCATTTTTTAATAATTTTATAGTATTTTAAACGTAATGCTCGATTTAATTTGAAATTTCTGATTTTTAGCTTTTAATTTTATCCTGATTTAAAGGTTATTTATTTAATATTGATTTTTGGTTTGATCTGGCATTAACTTTAATCAACTAACGGTTTGTATTTAGAATATACCGTCATGTTTTTTTGAATTTTCATATACTTGTATTCTGATTTGTCATCATAGGGTACGTATTGAGGGGGGTTTGATTTCGTTTTGAATTTTTTTTAAGACTCTCTATTTCACAATCAACACTATCACTTGATAAGACACCAAAAGTGTTGAAACAAAATGGCTATTTTTGTAGTGATGTTATAACAGCAGATAGGAGTGATAGAGGAAAGGATGTGGAGAAGGATAGTGGATAGATGAAGGCAACTGGAGATGTCGATTGACATTACTTTTGATTAGTTGGAGATTATAGTTGTCAGCGAAACAGGAATAAGGGAGTTCCACAGGCGAGAGGTGCGAGCTATGAAGCTATTGGAGTAGAAGAGACGGATACATTTAACAGTTTCAACAGTGAAAGGGTGGGAGCGGGATGCCAGCCTCGTAGGACGCTTGAATTCATGAAGTCAGGGAACCAGCGAAAGCAGCTCATCGGAGCAATTACCGTGAAAGTATTTGTAAAAATGACAGAGAGAGGCGACGGCGCGTCTGTGAGAGAGCGACTGCAGACGAGATGTCAGATCAGGGCCAATTACGTTGCATATCCGTGTCTGGATCCTATGAAGAACCCCGAGGCAAAGCAAAGAAGGGGCTTTCCAGACCAAATTTTCGAATAAATATTATTAGTATTTTAATTGTTGTATTTCCTTTCATTTCTGCTGTGTACTTTATTTCTTTCCAGAGACCTAACATCAGAAATGGCATTTTCCACTGAGCAATTTTTAAAAAAAAATCACACATATTTTACAGAGACAAAGCCTTTCGTAAGGTGTGGGCTGTACTCGTGAGAACTATTTTTTGTATTTCTTCCAGGGATTCCTTCAATGAGTCTACTGGAATCTTTTCCAATCAATCCAAGGGCTCCAACTACAACCGGGAGTGTTGATGTCTTCATGTGCCACAATTTTGTGAGGCCCCATAAAATTGTAACAGGTCCTCTCTGGTATTCCCGACTAGATTGATTTTTATTATTATTACTATTTCCTTTGATATCTGCCGTTTACGCATTTCTTTCCGGGTCCCGCCCAGGGACCTAAAGTTAGAAATAGCATCATGACACTTTCCACTGAAAAAAAAAACAATTACATACGTAAAGCCCTTCGTAAAATGTGGGCTGTACTTGTCAGAACAATTTTTTTTATCTCTTTGAGGCATGGACTTCCAGGGATCCCTTCAATTAGTCTACTGGAATCTTTTCCAACCAGTCCAAGGGCTCCAACTACAACATGGATTGTTGATGTTCCCATGTGCCACATTTTTGAGATTTCTATTTCAAGGTTCTTGTATTTTGACAGCTTTTCGAATATCTTCAAACATACATTGCAGTCTGCAGGGACTGCCATATCAATAAGGAGGCTCTTATTTTGTTTGTGGTCTTTAATAATAATGTCTGGGCGGTTGGCTTTGATTGTTCTGTCAGTGTGTATTGTGTAGTCCCATAGAATTGTAACAGGTCCTATCTCCGTAACCGGGTCTGGGTGGTGTTTGTACCAGTTTCTTTCAGTTTCCTTCCAGTAGAAGTTGCTAATTTTCCCGTGCAGATATTGGCCCACTCTGTCATGCCGGGTTTTATATTCAGTGGGTGCCAATATCGTGCAACCTGATACAAGATGATCAATGGTTTCTGGATATTTATCACAGAATCTGCATTTTGCGCTAACACAATATTTTAGTATATGTGTTTGATAATTTCTAGTTAACAAGCATTGGTTTCTGTGCAGCAAGGATAAAACCTTCAGTTTCAGCTTTCAACCTTGCACTACGTAGCCACTGATGGGTACGGGTTTTGTCTACGTCAGCTTGTTTGGTACGGGCAGAGTATTGGCCATGAAGCGGTTTATCTTGCCATTGTTTCTGTATCTGGTCGGTTGCATTTGTCTTTGCTTTCTTTTTGAAGTATTTTGCAGCTTCAGCCGGTTTACCGTGCTGTACTTGTAATTATTATTATTATTATTATTTCCTTTGGCTTCTTTTATGTATTCATTTCTTTCCGGGTCACGACTAGAGACCTAAGGTCAGAAATGGCATCATAGCTGAGCAATTTTTGGGGGAAAAAATCACACGTATAAATCACACAGATAAAGCCCTTCGTAAGGTGTGGGCTGGACTTGCGAGAACAATGTTTTTTATTAGCTACATTTTTAACTTCCGTCCTTCCATTATTATTATTATTATTATTATTATTAAATATATGATAAAATCCTCACAGAGAGAAAGTCCTTTGAGTTACGCAATTATTTATTTATTTCAAACAGTACCTATTAAAACCAGTAGACGAAAATGAAAAAATATACTTTTTAATAAATAAACGGGGCGTCTACTCAAATACGAGTAACCACTGAAAAATAACTAAAATATCTTGAGAGCTCATATTTTTCTCTAATACAATTTCTTGAACATTCAGGCCGGTAGATGAGAATAAATAAATATACTGTTTAAATAAACAGGGCGTCTACTCAAACATGGGTATCCACTAAAAATAGCTTGTAAGCAATAAAATTATAGTGTATATATGAAGTGAAAATATGTATTAAATCCGTGTATGAGTACAGGAGTAACTTTCAGGAGAACTTTTATAAATTTGACATGTTTCGCTGTTTATTTTGGCTTCATTTGACATTTTATGGAGAATGGGATCAGGGTTTCGATATATTAGAATTTTGTAATGTTTTCATTGGTCGGGTAGATGTCATTTTTTTTTTAGCGTTAGTCAGTACTGCCTGTGTAACTTAATTCTGGTGGGTATTCTGTGTCTACCTTGTGGTCTGTGTCCAATTCTGGAAATCGTAGCATCGTGGGTACATTGACGTATATTTTTGGAAACATGACTGATATGAAGAATGTTGGAAGCTGAACGATGAATATTCGGTTAAAATCCGTCAAGAAATGTTTGCGGTTGTCTTTAAATTTCTATGTTCTCTGCAATTGATTCAATTTTTTTTTAAATTTACTTATGGCGGTTTCGTTGTTTTGGTTAGACGTCACGTGTTCATCCCGTGACGTTGGTATGCGTACACGTATTAAATTTCTAGTGGGCGTTCTGTGACGACCTGATGACTTCTGTGTGTAAATCTAAGTGTGGTTATGTAAGTATATCTTGGAAGCAGACATTCAGAATTAAATCGGACAAGTTTTACTAAAATTCAACCGATATAATCCTTCTTTTTAAATGTTTTTTTTATCGTCTTTACTCTTCGGAATCCATCTTGCACATTTATAAATCTACCATTCGTTCGTGCATGTCATCATTATATGTCGACTGCAGTCGAGATCATGGAATGCACAACCCTATGCCAGACCTCCCGCTGTCGTAAAGTCCAGCCTACCAACGCCTGCATCCCTTGAGATGACGTCAGGGAGTGATTAGTTTTCTGGCCCTGGTCAGCTTTGACTCAAGTTTCCAGATTAGGAGAGAGGAGACAACCATTCAATACATATTTATAGTAGAATTGAAAACATCGTGTACATTGTTAAAAATGAAAAAAAAAAACCGTCCTGGGTATGACGATAAACTACATCCGCGTCCAGGGTAAGACGTTAAACTACATCCAACAGCAAGGCCTCTAATCGGGAGGTTTTGAGGAGCGTGGAACCACCTCTTAACTGCTGGAGTTCCCAGGTCCACCCTGACCCGGGGTGGTAGCATCTGTTAGGGTCCCAGCTACGGGCAAATAGTTAACCTTGAAACTGGGGTTAAAACACTATGCAAATGTAAAAATAATTTTTAATACCAGAAATACACTGTAAAAATATTATTTACCAGCAACACATTTTAAAAAAAAAATATATAACCAGAAATAAATTTTTTGAAGAAAAAATATTACCAGAAATACATTTTTCCAAAAAAAAAAAAAATTATATATATATATATATATATATACACACACACACAAGTATTTAAGCAAATGCTCTGTTTTATTATAATAAACAGTATTAAATAACATTTACCGGCCTGAATGTCCGAGAAATTTTCATAGAAAATTTTCGTTCTCCGACAAGAATCGAACGAAAATTTCTCGGACATTCAGGCCGGTAAATGTTAATTA
This sequence comes from Acanthosepion esculentum, assembly GCA_964036315.1. Lineage (NCBI taxonomy): Eukaryota > Metazoa > Mollusca > Cephalopoda > Sepiida > Sepiidae > Acanthosepion > Acanthosepion esculentum. Next base: position 87,638,172 of record OZ038508.1, on the reverse strand, counting down.
ATACTGTTTATTATAAAACAGAGCATTTGCTTAAATACCTGTATCTATAAAAAGAACGTTAAACATATCATAAATGTCTTTAAAATAAATTGTCGGACATTGTCCAATTCAAATATATATATATATATATATATATATATATATATATATATATATTACCAGCAATAAATATTTCATCGGCATTAAATAAGACATTGAGGTCGCTATACCGTAAAACAAACCAAACCAATGAAGAGAAATAAAAAAAAAAGAAAAAACAGTTTGCTATGATTAATCTCATTTCTTGAAAGGAAAAACAAATTTTTACCCCTCGGTTGATTTTGCAAGATTATTTTGTAAAACAATGAAGGTAAGTAATTATAATTTAATGATGAAATAATGTCATTCCCTTGAATTAATTATAAATATTGAATTTTCATATTAAGATATTGGCAATAAATAACCCATATAGGTGATGATATGCCATTAAAGGAAAACGAGAAAACTATCCCTTGGTAATCTCAGTTACTTCTTGTCTCCGGCCATACTGGGTAATGTAAGGCTGGTATACCGGGGCTGAACTTGCGGCATTTGGCGTTTGGTCATCCCCTAGTTCTTTGCCCATTGCCTTCTCAGTTACTTTAACAGTCCACCTGTTGAGACAAGTGACATAAGCCAGCGCATCTATGTCCTTTCTTGATGAAGATAATGAAACAAAGTGGTAAACGCGTTTTCTGAAGAGCTTTTCAACTTTGTCTCGCTATTTCCACATTAACCGACAGAAGTTATCTCCCCTAATCGTAGAAAGTACACCCTTGTGTAAATTAAGCTAAACAATCGCTTTTAAACAAAAGCTTCCAGAGTAGGAGAGAGGAGACAACCTCATTCTCGGCATGGTGGCAGTGGCCAGCAAACTGTACTCGAAGTATGAGAGGTAAAACGGAGAAGACTGCCGTAGATTTGATGGATGGTCGGATGGCGTTTCCAAGAGAGGTTTTAAGCTCTCATCAGAAGACGGATGTAGGTTCCATTCAAACGTCTTCTCCATGCCTTTAAGGAGTGTCCATGTCTTTCAGGAAACAAACATGCTTGCCATCAATCAACTGTAATGACTTTGACAACATTTACGAAGCCAGATATAAAGCTACACCCTTGTGCAAATTAATTTAAACAACCGCTTTAGTTTCTTTTCTTTCACCATACGGTCAGTTTTAGACTCACTGGAGTGACAGGGTGTAATCTATTTATATCCATTCTCAGTCATTTGCAGTGGTGTGCAGTAATATGAATCTATTTTCGGGGTGTATGATGAAATTTGTTTGGCCTTGAAAAATGTTGCGTCATCCTTGATTGCATCCTTGATTGCATCAGATTTTTATCAATCCCAGACAATATTGTCTCAACTGTCGATTAGTTGTCCTACGGCTATTGTATCTAATGGACGTTACTCCAAGGAAGCGTACGAAAATTGTAACGCTGCACGAACACACTGGCAAGCCTTACGGAGAGATCGCGGATTGTACGATCAGCGTTTGTCAATCGGGGTTCCCCGGAAACCTAAGTTTCTGCAAAATGTCCCCAAGGGTTCCGCGAGAACAGGTGAGATAAGCTAATGCGCTTGACTTTTTATTTAATTTCATATACATAATATTACTTAACACACACAATATATTCTTGGTTATTGTAATATTGTAATATAGACATCGTCTTAACTAACCTATTATGTTATTAACAAGATTATTAGTCCATTTATTCGTTCACAGGACATTTTACCCTGATTTACCTCATGTCTTTTCAACATTGCCAGTAAAGGATAAAAATAAATAAAAAACTGATGCAGCAATTGTCTGTATTCGTTCTGTTAACATTTATATTATAGGTATATGATGTTGGTTACTTATGTTTAAAGACATTTTTATGTTTAACATTTTTTATAGATACAAATATTTAAGTAAATGCTCTGTTTATAATAAACAGTATTAAATAACATTTACCAGCCAGTAAATGTTATTTAATACTCTTTATTATAAATTATAAACTTTAAATAATTGTCGGACTTTGTCCATTTCATAATGTGTGACGTCATTTGTTTACATTTGATACGCCATGAGCAGTTATGAATGTACGTGAGAGATTCATGGAATATTGAAGTTTATAAGCAGTAAATTCGACCTTGCCAACCGAACGATCCTCTGTGGCCGAATCGGTGAAGGCACGTCAGGCTATATGACGGTTCTGTATAGGATACAGGTTCGAATCCTGTCGGAGGACGAATATTTTGTATGAAAATTTTTCGGACATTCAGGCCGGTAAATGTTATTTAATACTGTTTATTAGCCCCCCTCTCCTCCCACAGATAAATTGTACGTCATATGGGAACTAGTTAGGACTATAAATATTTTTTTCATTTTATGATATTAAACCATGTTAAAAAAATCGCTACTCAATTACAATTATGTTTCAACACCATAAGTGTGTCTCTTCAGGCGATGTTAAACAACTGGCGAGTGAAAGATTAAATTGATTTAAAAAAGCAGAATACTTCAAAAAAAAAAAAAAAAAAAAAAAGACTTCCGAGTTTAACAATTAACCTACCGAATGCGAACTACGCAACATTCAAATTCACGGGATTTTTTTAAATAAGTCATGACACGAAGTTGTCTGCATATAAACGCTAGACAATTTCATTAGGAGCAGATACAGATTGTTACATTGTTTCGTAAGTTGTATTGAAATCAGACGCTAAAACTTACCAAGAAGCAAAAGTGAAAGTGATGGGGAGATAATTTAACGTGATGCTAGCCAGTTATATGCTCGTTCAGTTTCTTATATAAATTTTTCTGTATCTGCCCCTAATGAAATTGTCTAGCGTTTATATGCAGACAACTTCGTGTCATGACTTATTTTAAAAAATCCCGTGAATTTGAGTGTTGCGTATTTCGCATTCGGTAGGTTAATTACAGCAAAGCTCAGAAGTTGTTTTTTTTTAAAGTATTCTGCTTTTTGAAATCAATTTAATCTTTCACTCGCCAGTTGTTTAACATCGCCTGAGGAGACACACTTATGGTGTTGAAACATAATTGTAATTGTGTAGCGATTTTTTAACATGGTTTAATATCATAAAATGAAAAAAATATTCATAGTCCTAACTAGTTCCCATATGATGTACAATTTGTCTGTGGGATGAGAGAGTGGGGTAAAATACCCACATTTAAAAATGAAAGCCCAATGAATATTTAACATAGAGACAACTTCATCAGAACAATTCCCATGAAAGTATTTATAGAAAAGTCACTGGTGAGATATATTACGCCCGTGGTAAATTGACTGAAGTGGGGATGACATGACAAGACCAAAAACATTGCAGTTTTTTTTTAAATCTTGTTTAGAAACTCTAAATATATAGCAGGTGCCCCGGACGAGATCTGGAGGAATGGTAGAAAGTGTGGAATGATGCAGTGAACCAACTTTCTTAGCTGCAGACTTAGCAGTTGATTCAGTATATTCTTTAGAACGACATTGCATTTAAATTTTTGAAGATCAAAGTTAGAAAACCAAGAATCCGAAATAGTTCTATAATTGTGAAGTGCAAGAGAAGAAACTGTTAACATAGAACTTGCGGTTCCATCGAGACATTTCAACTTCGAAGTGATGAGACCAGCTTCCAATCTAGTACTGTGCTTACATTAATAAAGTCTAGGTACCGTAGAAGAAATTGCAAAGGCACAGAAAAGCTACGTTAAGTCGGTGGGAAAGTGACTGAAGCCGAGATACCAGGTCAGAACCAATAATATTGCGGATTCCTCTTTTGAGACGTTTTTAGGTGAAGTTATAACACCCAAGTTTATTGCAATTCTAGTATAACCTTACTATACATCAAATAATCAGTCCTGTCAATCTTTGTTATTTGAGATTTAAGGAGACAGCTGTAGCAGCTTTGTGAACACGACCTACTAAGCCCTGTCACAGCTGACTCGTTTGCAGAATGCAGTCGGTAAGTGAAGACAATTTGGAATCTTGGTATGCAATAAAGTTTTGTGTTGACAGAGATGGACATCAGAACTGTTCCTCACTCTCCCTACAGTCTACACCTTCGGCCCTGGGACTTTTGGTTTATTTTGTTTTAAGGCATACCAACCTCAATGTGTTATTTAATGCCGACAAGTTTTTTTATTGCTGTTATATGTTTTTCAAAAAGTACTTCTGGCAATGTTTTTTCAAAAAAAGTATTACTGGTAATAATTTTTTCTTAAAAAATTTATTGTTGGTAATATTTTTTTACACAAATGTATTGCTGGTATTAAAACCTATTTTTACACGTTTTGGACCTCAGTTTGAGGAGGGTAACTATTTGCCCATAACTGGAACCCTAACAGGTGCTACCACCCCGACTCAGGGTAGATCTGGAAACACCAGCAATTAAGAGGTGGTTTCACATTCCTCAAAATCTCCTGATCAGAGGCTTTGATATAGCATGAAGTTTATTGTCTTACTCAGGACGCGGATGTAATTTATCGTCTTACCCAGGACGTTGGGTGTAGTTTATCGTCATGCCCAGGACTCTGGATGTAGTTTATCGTCATGCCCAGGACGCTGGATGTAGCTTATCGTCATACCAATGATGCTGGGACATTTGATTGTTCCCAAGCTGAAGGGGGAAGTTGTTTTGAAGATGAGGAAGCTGTAACAAGGGTCCTGGAGGCCTTCACTTTGGATTACTTCCATGGAGACTTCACGTTGAGGCCCGAGCACTACGACAAGGGCGTTGAATTAGAGGATCCGACTTTGCAGGAGATTAGAGTTTTGTAACTCTTTGAAATTAATAAAGCTCTCTCCCGAAAATGTTTCTAAAATTCTAGAATGCACCTTGTAAATATATAATTATATATGTTACATAAATATCTGTTTATATCAGGTTGAGATCATAGACAAAGAACACCATTGGAAAATTCGTAAACTTAAGGAATCAGCACATACGCTAGGCCACAAAAATCTCCTGAGCTGACCAAGCATAGAAATGAATATAATATGGGAATCAGTAATAAGGAACGACTTCGTGGAATGGACATACGAAGTACTAACATGTGAACTGGGTCATGTTTCTTTGGGAAAATACGAAAAAAAAATTAAATAATAACAGAATTATTAATTTTGTTTCAATTAATATGTACAAGGGTGTAATATTCCGAAACAGTTTAATATATAATTTCGTGGTATTTTTAATCATTTCACCCAAAGCAAGGCAATAAAACCACTAAGACACAAGGGGTTACTGAGTGTGAGGGAAGAAGAAAAAAGAGAAACATTACTAAGGAGTGAAAACAAAAAAAAAAGAAGAGGAGTCAAGATGACAGTAGATAACGATCGATATTGCATTTAATTTTTTGAAAAATCAAAATTGCCTGGAAAGCAAAAAGGCGGAAAAGAGGTCCACAATGGAGAAGTGAGAGAGAAGAAACTGTTAGTAAAGAACTTACAGTTGCATCTAACCAATTCAACTCTAAAACGTTGAGACCTTGCCGCCAATCTAGTACTGCGCTTAAATTGATAAAGTCTAGGTACCATACAGTAAAGTAATATTTATTCTATTTTAGTACAAAAAAGTGGCACAAAGCCAAAAGGGGGGATAGAGGAAGGCTCTCTTTAATCTGTCTTATCTTAATCTTAGCTAGCCATGATTACTGACCCAAACATACCACAGTATTCCTTACACCAAAACAACACATTCTGACTTGCCATTCTTACTACAGTCACCTTAATACCTCATTGTCTCTATGAAGCTCTAATTAGTCCCTATATGTACAATTTTTGTATGTGGAGAGGAATATCCCATAGTGAAGAGTTTATCCGAACAATGTCCATGAATGTATGTAGAGAAAAGGCACAGGGAAGCTATATTATGGCGGTGGGAAAAAATTACTGAAGCCGAGATGCCAGGTCAGCACAAATAATATTGCAGATTCTTCTTTGGATTTTATCAAGAATCTCTAAATATATACCAGGAGAACCGAACTATATGTGACAGCAATATTCGAAGCATGGACGACTTATAGGTATGTAAGATAGATCCTGGAGAGAAACATTATCTTGCGCCACAGTAGACGTAACATTGGAATCAATATAGTCATCTTCCAAAATCAAGAAACATCTTTTCTTTGAAGTAAAAAAAAAAAAAAGCTTAGAAGTATTTAAACTTTATGAATCTTTGAATAAACAACTGTTAAGTTATTAAACTATGAATTCGAATATAAAACAAAATTAGGAGAAAGAAAAGCGAGAAAAATCGTTTAGTATTACATATGTATATATGTAGCAGCATTTTTTCACAGTTTTATTAATTTTTGATGTCAAAATGTTTTATTGCACCCTCGAGGAATGTTTTAACTATTTTCATACGAAAATGTATTAAAACAAAAATAAACTAGAAAAAATAATCTTGCTAAAGACGTTATTAGATTGATCATACTAAGGTCATAAAACGTTTCCGACACCCCCCCCCCAACCCTCAGATTTGAAAATAAATTACCAATGTAAGCATATCATTAATGAATTAATTATTTTCATTGAAAAGAAACTCGGGAAATACGTTTTTAGGTCTGTTACACACCCTTAAAATATTCCACACTAAACAAGAGACATTATCTTTAATGTACTTCTAAAATCACGATAATGACACCCCCTTCCCCACGTAACTTTGAATAACGTTGAAAGAAATAATAATAATAATAATAATAATATCTAAATAAATAAATGGCAAATTCTGTCTGTCCGTCCGTGTGTCTGAAACCACGTTAATTTGGACCACTCTTTCCCTACATAGACATATACCTTTGGAATCAGGATTATCCAGGGATTGAAAATCTGCCCTTTATCTGGTGCTTGAGCATCTAGCATTGGGATTTGTATCCGGGTGAGGAGGGAAAAGTTCAAAATTCGAATTTTAAAATAACTGGAAAAAAAATCCTGATTTTAAAAGTTTTTAATTTATACTGAGTTTAAAGTAACAAAAAAAAAACTTTTGTGAATTTAAATGTTTTCGTTTCGCAAACTGAAAAAAATTAACTTGAATTCTTCAAAATAACCAAATAATCAGAATTAAAGTGAGAGGTTTCGTGACGTGACGTCTTGAAGTTCCACGGAGTTTGTGATTTGAGGAACTCAATTTTTGGTCTGAATGGAAATTTCGGCCAAAACTGGAGTTTCGGCCCAAATCGGTCTTTTGACAGGAATTGGACATCTAGCCCGAATCAGAGCTGAAGTGAGGTTCTGAATTTCCATGGAGTGGATTGAAGAATTCAAAGTCATTTCTTCAAAATAATCATTGATGTTTTCTAAGCTGGACCATAGGTGCCTTTTGTTTTGTGCCGGAGGCCCAATTATCCCTACGCAGAGGCTAGCTTAAAAGTCCGCTCGAAGTGAGGCTTTTATGCTAGTATACAATAAGTGAAATAAATAATAATTTAGTAAGACTATTAAACTAACAAAAATAACATCAACATAAGTAAGCAAAAACCTTCAAAAATTTTTGGTGAAAAAAATTTTGTTCTGAAAAAAATTGTCAAGGGACATAATTCAGAAATTTATTTTTTATTTTAATTATTGATCTTCCGTCTAATAAAAAAAAATAAACAGTTTGAAAATGAAAACTAAAATTATTCAAAAAAAATGTTCAGATTCGAAAATAATATTAGACTAAATATTTTTCGATTTTTCAAACATTATAATTTTATAACAAGTTTAATAACAACGATCAGTTTCTGATAATTTTAACATCATACGGTAAAAATACATGTCATTTTTTCACAAACTAGAGGTTTTTTTCCCCAGGGAAAAGGAAACAGTATATTTTATTATAATAAAAAAACTCAGCATCTCTCCACAAAAAATAAGTTTCGCGTTTTCTAGATTTCCTGTTTTGAAAGATTTCGTACCATGCTGTGAATTCGTTTACACTCAACTTATTTTTTTTTACTATATATCATAAAGAATTAAATAGCAATGTTAATGTGATTAATGACGAAATAACTTCGCTAACAGAACTTAATGAGACATTAACTTACTATAAATTCCTAGAATAATAAGATCCTTATATTCGAAAAAAGAACATTTCGGTCAACAGATATTTCGTCTTAGTGTTTGCCCGTGTATGGCAAAATTGCGCCCAAAGATGACAATTTGTCGGAAGTACTTGATATATGTCTTCCATTTGACAACAACTCGAATATATGGATCTTATTATTCAAGGAATTGATAGTAAGTCAATGTCATATTAAGTCTTGTTAGCGAAGTGATTTCGCCATTAATCACATTAACATTGCTATTTAATTCTTTGTATGAATTATTTCATTATGATATAAAATATAAGCTGCACACTCTAATATATATATATATACATGATTTCCTATCTGAAGAAACGTTACTTTTTAACGTTGAAACAAGATGTACAGTTTTGTGGTGGGTATGTACATGTTCTAATGTAACAGTACATAATAAATAAATATTTATTGCTCTACTTTTGTATCGAGCCCTGTTTTAAATTAATATTTTAAATGCAGCAATTTTACTTTTCGTTCGTTTACATTTGCGTATATATATATATATATAAGAAATATATATATAAGAAATATATATATATATATACATATAAGAAATATATATATATATATACATATGAGAAATATATATATATATATACATATGAGAAATATATATATATATATACATATAAGAAATATATATATATATATACATATAAGAAATATATATATATATATACATATGAGAAATATATATATATATATACATATAAGAAATATATATATATATATATATACATATAAGAAATATATATATATATATACATATAAGAAATATATATATATATATATACATATAAGAAATATATATATATATATATACATATAAGAAATATATATATATATATATACATATAAGAAATATATATATATATATATACATATAAGAAATATATATATATATATATACATATAAGAAATATATATATATATATATACATATAAGAAATATATATATATATATACATATAAGAAATATATATATATATATATACATATAAGAAATATATATATATATATATACATATAAGAAATATATATATATATATATACATATAAGAAATATATATATATATATATATACATATAAGAAATATATATATATATATATACATATAAAAAAAAAAAAATATATATATATATAAGAAATATATATATATATATATATATATAAGAAATATATATATATATATATATATATATATATATATAAGAAATCTTATATGTATATATATATATATATATATTTCTTATATGTATATATATATATATATATTTCTTATATGTATATATATATATATATTTCTTATATGTATATATATATATATATATTTCTTATATGTATATATATATATATATTTCTTATATGTATATATATATATATATATATATATATATATACATATAAGAAATATATATATATATATTATAATATATATATATAAGAAATATATATATATAGATATATATATATATAAGAAATATATATATATAGATATATATATATATAAGAAATATATATATATAGATATATATATATATAAGAAATATATATATATAGATATATATATATATATAAGAAATATATATATATAGATATATATATATATAAGAAATATATATATATATATATATATATATATAAGAAATATATATATCTATATATATATATATATAAGAAATATATATATCTATATATATATATATATAAGAAATATATATATATATATATATATACACACACACACATATAAGAAATATATATATGTAATTTGCTCTAAAAATATGAAGTCATAAAAGAAAATCTTCCGAGAAACAATATTTTGTACAACAAAGGAATAAAAACATACCCGCGCATATATATATATATATATATATATATATATATATATATGCTGCAAAAATATGAAAGTCATTTGCGTATATATATATATGTATATATATATATACGCAAATGACTTTCATATTTTTACAGCATATATATATATATATATATATATATATATATATATATATATATGCGGGTGTGATTTCTGTTTGTTGTACAAGAATATTGTTTCTCGGAAGATTCTCTTTTATGACTTTCATATTTTTGCAGTAAATACATACATATATATATATATATATATATATATATATATATATATATATATATGCGCGGGTGTGTTTTTGTTCGTTTGTTGTACAAAATATTGTTTCTCGGAAGATTTTCTTGTATGACTTCATATTTTTGCAGAAAATTATATATATATATATATATATATATATATATATATATATATTTCTTATATATATATTTCTTATATATATATATATATACGCAAATGTAAACGAACGAAAAGTAAAATTACTGCATTTAAAATATTAATTTAAAACGGGGCTCGATACAAAAGTAGAGCAATAAATATTTATTTATTATGTACTGTTACATTAGAACATGTACATACCCACTACAAAACTGTACATCTTGTTTCAACGTTAAAAAGTAACGTTTCTTCAGATAGGAAATCATATATATATATATATATATATATATGGGAAAGGGTACGGACAAATCTACATGCACGCACAAATACTTGCACGTCCGTATAAATATATTTCTTCCACAGGTGTTATAAATAGAGTGCTCAATGTTATGAAACAGAGCCCTAAGTATATATGCATATATTAGTGAATACTACTCGGAGTTTCATGGAGTTAATGGAATTTTCAGGTGTGGATTCTGACCGTTATCTGTCGGGTTCTCATGATTTCATGGAATTTATGCAATCTTCGTTATATAATTCACGTTCTCATGATGATGATTCAAAACCGGGTGTACAATCTTGCCTATTTAAAATATAGAATTAACTATTATTAATTTATATCGTTGAAATACATATCCAACGTTGATATCACGACTGGGAATTTCATGCAATTTATGCAATCTTCGTTATATAATTCACGTTCTCATGATGATGATTCAAAACCGGGTGTACAATCTTGCCTATTTAAAATATAGAATTAACTATTATTAATTTATATCGTTGAAATACATATCCAACGTAGATATCACGACTCGCAATTTCATGCAATTTATGCAATCTTCGTTATATAATTCACGTTCTCGTGGTGATGATTCAAAATTTTGCGTTAAAACTTGTTTATTTAATTCCTGTTGCGTAAAATATTAGAATTAAATACACTTAATTTATATCATTCAAATTCGTAATTTCAAATAAAAACAGATTTTACGAATGTTAATATAATATCAAGAAAAATTTTAATATCCTTAGAACTCACCATTAAGAATATTTCTCATATATCTACACACACATACAATCCAAGATCATCGTATTCGATTAATTTATTATGTATGCCTATATAATTTCATTTTTATAAATATAATGCTTGGTTCAAATCACATTAGATATATAGTCCAGATTTATTATTTTGATATTTACAACCTAATTACTAATTTAATTGTTATCATTATGGTCAGTCGGTTAGGCGATCATGTATCTTTCGATACATGACTTACAAGGCATATTTTTTCCCCGCAGTAGGTTGCCATTTCTTTCTGCGGTAGACCAGTTGCCATCCAAGGCTATAGAACCAGGTCTGTTCTGCTATTTACCCATACCAATAAAAGGGAAGGTGTGTATGTGTGTTTATATATCTATAAAACAGGTGTGTGTGTGTGTGTCTGTTATTTATGCACATCCACATTTCTCGACCAATTTTGATGAAATTGTACAACCATGTCGCAAAATTACCAAGGTAGGTCAAGACCAACTTTTCAATCTCCAGGCCCTCCAGGTTTGGCAAAAAAAAAAAAAAAAATCAATAAAATTGAAAGTGGGTATGACTTTTTACAAAAACCAAGACAAAGTTACACACGAACAAAGATTTTTGCTGGATGAGCAGATGTTCTTTGCACTTAAAGCAGATAAATATCAAAGAAGCGTTATTAACGGTGGGGCTAAGAATATTAAAAGTCGTTGCATATTATATTAATATTTGTAAATATGTCACATTTAACACAAGTACAATAGATTTTACAAATATTAATATAATAGGCAACGACTTTTAATATTCTTAGAACCCATAATTAATAACATTTCTTATATATCTATACACACACACACACACACATACATACATACAATCTAATATTACTGTACTTGATTAACTTATAATGCGTGTGTGTGTGTGTGTGTGTGTGTGTGTGTGTGTGTGTGTATATATATATATATATTAAATAGGTCAATGTCTGATCCTTACCTCCTCCTTCCTCAATGTTAAGTACTATAATAAAAATAAATATAAAAATAAATTTTAAAACTCTCCCTTCCCTCTCTAAACTCGACCATGTTTCTCACACTATTCCTCACCACCCTCTATGTCAACTTATATAAGCTTAATACTGCCGGTCAAAAGTGTAAATTTTAAATTCATTTTTCGTTTCACATTTTGAAAGTGAAGTCTGAAGATCCAGAGAAAAATAAAATTCCCTGGTGAAATAAATTATAACAAATGGAGCCTTAAAGTGGTCTGTTTTTCTTTAAATTAGATTATTCCCTATGACTTAACATTGAGCTCTCAGGATTTCATCCTCCTTGGGATTATCCATACGGATTACCAAGATTTTCGTTACTTATATATATATATATATATATATATATATATATATATATATATATATATATATATTGTGTATTTAGGCAGCAATCCTTCTTTCATGTACATTTCATTAAAAACGACTGACAAGGTGCTTTTATTTAGTTTTTTATATAATTTCTCGTGCGATCTAATAATGCTTTTCTTTTCAGATGATAAATTATATAAAAACTTTCCGAATGTCCCTTTTTATCCGAGCGCTTTCGGCTATACATTTAGCCATTTTCAAGGGATATATTCCAACTGTTAGAATTAGAAATTGAAAATGGCTAGATGTATAGCCTGAAAGCGCTCGGATAAAAAGGGACATTCGGAAAGTTTTTATATAATTTATCATCTGAAAAGAAAAGCATTATTAGATCGCACTAGAATTTAAATAAAAAACTAAATAAAAGCACCTTGTCAGTCGTTTTTAATTAAATGTGCATATATATATATATATATATATATATATATATATATATATATATAATGTGTGTGCGTTTCTAAAGAAATAATGAATTTTCTATTCATTATTTAAACGTTATTTTTAGTGGACATCGAAATAGACGTTCTGTTTATTTTTTAAGGATTATTTTATTTCATCTTCCAGAATTCTTATTAAAGAATAACATTTAAAGTTATAAAATATGTCGGCTTAATAAATGAAATAATTATAAATAAAAAAAATCTATTACTTCTTCGTGTTTGGCTATGAAACTGAATAAATATGGATGTTTTGAGAATCTATCTCAAGAAGGATTTCGCTTAAAGCCACTATTCAGCCTTGCTTGATCAGCAAACATATTTGCTTCGAATGTGAACAGATATGGATGTTTTGAGAATCTATGACAAGAAAGATTTCGCTTAATATAATAGGCAACAACTTTTAATATTCTTAGAACCCATAATTAATAATATTTCTTATACACACACATACAATCCAATATTACTGTACTCAATTAATTTATAACGTGTGTGTGCGCATATATATATATATATATATATATATATATATATATATATATATATAAATTCCGCCTTCATAAGTACATTAGATATATAGTCCTGAGCTATTATTTATTTATTTTTTTATACTTGCACGCTTATATTTTTAACCTGTGCTCTAATCAATATAATTAGGGCATTTTATGTAAAAATCAACATTACCCCACTTGATATATTTTATTTAACTTTGAATCCAAATTCAAATGATTTTTTTAAAATTTCATTTATTTTTTAAAATTCTTTGTCTTTCGAATTTGAGTGATATAAATTATTAATACTGTATTTTCTGGCTTACAAGACGCTTTTTTCCTGAAAAATACGTGTGCATTTTCCAAGATGAATGTAAGGCAATGCTCAGGCTCAAGTAAGCTCGGACGGTCACCTAATTGGCTTGACTGATAGGGATGTGGATTTATATGTTGAGTCATTACACTAATGTTAGCTATCTAATTCAGCCTTTTATATGATGTAACCTCAGTACTTAGCTGTTACAAGTATTTCCAAGACTATAAACCTTCCTGGAGCCAAGCCACAAGCTTAAACATGCTCTGTTTACTAGCAGCAGGAGCCTTTCTGCTCTTGATGGTGCAAGTTTGCTCACACTCTTATGTTGTGAAAATATCAATTACCACCAGGCTGTCACATGTATCACAAGCTTTTTTTGTCCTGGAAATTATCACCCATACAAGCGTATATATATATATATATATATATATATATATATATATATATATATAGATAGATATAAAAGTGGACATGGAAATCAGCACTTAGAGGCGACAGTCTGTTTCATGCTAGTGCAATCGTCAGGCAACTATATATATATATAAATTCAGCCTTCATAAGTACATTAGATATATAGTCCTGAGCTATTATTTATTAATTTTTTTATACTTGCACGCTTATATTTTTAACCTGTGCTCTAGTTTAAGTTAATCAATATAATTAGGGTATTTTATGTAAAAATCAACAAATAACCAGAGTTACCCCCCTTGATATATTTTTTTTACTTTTGAATCCAAATTCAAATGATTTTTTTTTAAATTTCATTTATTTTTTTTAATTCTCTGTCTTTCGAATTTGAGTGATATAAATTATTAATACCGTATTTCCCGACTTACAAGACACTTTTTTCCTGAAAAATACGTGTGCGTTTTTCAAGACGAATGTAAGGCAATGCCCAGGCTCAAGTAAGATTGGACAGTCACCTAATTGGCTTGACTAATAGGGATGTGGATTTATATGTTGAGTCATTATAATGTTAGCTAATTCAGCCTTTTATATTCTTAGAACACACCATTCCAATATTACTGCACTCGTTTTATGCATAACATGTGTGCGTATGTATATATATATATATATATATATATATATATATATATAGATAGATAGATAGATAGATAGATAGATAGATAGATAGATAGATAGATAGATAGATATATTAATGCATGTTTCATTAAATAATATAGACAAGTTTTGTCTATTTATTTTAAGTAAGTTCCTTTCATATTATCTGATAAGCTTAATAACATTATCATTGAAAGACGAAAGGAAATCATCATATTGATACATGTTTAAATCCAATCTAAGCTTTCGGCTTACATAAGCCATTATCAGCGATGGCAATTACTTCAATATGTCAAACAACACACGGGCGAAACAATAATGAGTCTGTTTTTGTTGCATGAAGAATTTCAAAGCAACAACAAACTCGTGTATACGAGACGAGGAAGTGAAAATCGCGTTGCAGCTCGTGATATCATATATATATATATATATATATATATATATATATATATATATATATATATTATATAAATATAAATTCCACCTAAGTACGTAAGACCTATTATTCGTTTTGTTGTTGTTTTTTTTGTTTTTTTCACCCTTATATTTCTAACCTGCAGTCTAGTTTAAGCTAATCGGTATAACGGGTATTGTCATATAGGGAGAAAATGACATATATTAGTAATTATTTATTTTCTCAGGATGTTTTCATCTTGTTTATATATAGAATATATTTGATTGTAATATCATTAAAATTTCTGATAGAACATATTTTTTCATCTACAATATAATAAGGGAAGTTATTATTAATAAGATTTTGTTTTATATATATATATATATATATATATATATATATATATATATATATATATATATATATATTATAATGTTATCATATAGACAAATTCATTTTACTCACTACAAAGATGCAACTTGGTTTCAGTGCATTTCAACTGCACTTCGACGGGTGAGAGTCGAAAATTATAATAAATAAATAATTATCGCTCTACTATCGGTATCGAGCCCTCTTTTGAATTAATGCTGTGAACGTTGGAGTTTATATATTACTTTCGTTCTCATCGCATATATATATATATATATATATATATATATATATATATATATATATATATATGATTATTTTTAGTATTCTGCTATTATTTTTTTTATTTCCGTTCATTTTTCCGCACCCCCCATTTTCTAACAATGATTTTCCTAAAAGAATTCTTTATCTTCTTTTTTTGTCTTATTTCTTTTCTCTCTTTTTTTCCCTTTTTTTGACAATGTCGCTGTGTTCCCACACTGTCGCAAAATCCTTCAACACTAATATCGTCCCCACCCTAGTCCTATAACGCTTTTTCCTCTATGTTCAACATCTCACTCACCTTCCACCCACCACCAATCACAATTTTTTAAATGTAAGATTATTTTTACAAAAAGTTTCGCACAGCGAGAAATCAAACAGGGTACGGATTTTTTTCTAATAATTCCATCTACCTAGCGGACTCTATCCAGACTCAAGAACTAATGTTGGATAGTCTCGACCGTCCCTCTGTTAATTACTCGCATCCGCTGATAAAGAACACAGGCGTGTTCGAAAATTCCGAACTTGGAACCTCAACACAGTGCTTCATTTTTGTCACCTGGTTAATATTAATAAATGTTTTTTGTACTGATTTCAACGGTACCCTTTCGTTTGACTTTGTTTAATTGACCAACTTATTTAC
This sequence comes from Acanthosepion esculentum, assembly GCA_964036315.1. Taxonomy (NCBI): domain Eukaryota; kingdom Metazoa; phylum Mollusca; class Cephalopoda; order Sepiida; family Sepiidae; genus Acanthosepion; species Acanthosepion esculentum. The sequence goes on along the minus strand of OZ038508.1, from coordinate 87,621,437 downwards.
TCTATTTTATATATTTTTGAAAAAAAAATACTGTTTGCAAGAAAGTTTTGAAACGTCCATCTGTTTTTTGTTTTTTTAACTATTAGTTAAAACCTAGATATTTTAAACTATCTACTGTAAGCATTTTAAAACAGTTGTGCAGTATCCATAATGTCACATAGGAATAAAATAAGTACCAATACCGAGGTTCGAGCCTGAAACTCTGGACTTATGAATATGTTTTTCCGTCAGGTGTATAAATATATAATGTTAGGCTACTGACTGCAGTTGCTTACCAGTTGACTATTGGTTGATTACTAGTTGCTTACTAGTTGATTGTTGAGAGATTATTGAGTGACTCTTGGACATGAAACGAACCGCGCTTCTAAAAATGGATTCACTGAATTTGTCAACAGACTTAATTAACTGTTCCTTCTTTGCTTTTTTTGTTACGTATTTATTTGCAGTTTGTAATTAAATACTGTTTTATTTAACATTGAAATCTTGAGTTTTATTTTATCATTAACGGCCACCCATACAGGTCACAAAACACATGAAGACTTCAATAATTCCAGTTATGGTTGATTTTTACATGGGTTTCATTGCAAAAGGTTCTGATAAACTCATTGATGGGTTTCCTGGTAGCCATGTCGTAATGAAATACAAAAAAAAAATTGTTCTCACGAGCGAAATTCATTCCCTATAAAGTGTTTTATCTATTTTACAAATGTGTATATGTTTGCAGATTGTTTATTTTTACGCAAATATGCAGGGAAAAAGGTCATGATGCCATTTCTGACTTTAGATCTCTTGTTGGGACCCGGAAGGAAATGTATATACAACAGAAATGAAAGGAAATAATAATAATAATAATAATAATAATAAATTCTTATTGACATGTCATTCCCTGCATGTTATAATGTATCTTTGAAGATCTTCGAAAAAACTATCAATGTACAAGGATATTGAAGTGGTAATCTTAGAAATGTGGCACTTAAGGACCTCAATAATTCCAGTTGTA
>OZ038508.1:87570437-87617937 GCA_964036315.1 Acanthosepion esculentum | reverse complement strand
CAAATCGCTAACCGGGGGAGAAGAATCATTGCGAATAATTGAGTTGGATATACTAGATTTAGTGTAGTATATAATTAACTTAATTTTTTGCTAGGATCTGTTGTAGATATGTTAGTATTTACTAATTTTTTTAGTATATTTTCATCTTGTTTATAATTAGTATGCATTTGATTACGATATAGGAGATTAATATGTTTGAGATTAGTAGAAGCAGTATTATGTACTATTTGCTTAGTATTGAGATTTCTAAGAAAGCATCTTATTTGTTCATCAGTTATATAGTTTGGAAAACTATTATTAACAAGTGTTTGTTTTATATTCTTTAGTTCACTGTAAAAAATCTGTTTTGTGGATGAATTAGTTTCTGCACGGTGTATTAGATTTTTTATAATTGCTATTTTGTAGTAATATGGGCATTCGCTCTTGTAGTTAAGTGTACATGAATTTATGCTAGTAGGTTTTTTATATGACGAAATAGTAAATTTATTATTTGTGTTTATCAATATGTCAAGGAAAGGAATTTTATTATTAGTATTGAGTTCATACGTGAATTTGAGGACAGAATTATTTTGGAAACATTTTTGTAGTTGAAGTATTTCATCTGTATTTTCAACTAACATAAGAATATCATCAACGTATCTTACATAGATGGATGGTTTTTTAAAGTCTGTAAATATCTTATTTTCCAGGTTCGACATATAGAAATTGCTAAATGTCGGACCCAGTACTGAACCCATAGATATATATATATATATATCTCCACCTGCCGGAATAAACGAAGAGTGAAATATTTGTTAAGATCGTACCCGTTAAAAAGTGATCAATTTCAAGTATGAAAACCAAACTTTCAGTGTGATTTAAAAAGATGAGAGCGTTGACCGGAACACTATTGCGGTTTCGATCGCCGAGGTCTCGTCAGGTGATATATACCAGATTTGCCAGAGCTCACCCGTCTCAATCCTCTCTGAAGGGCGAGGTGAGCGTTTCTGGTCAAATGTGTAGGCTTCTCTGTCCCACAAAGTTATCTATCAAAATGAAATTCACGCGAATTGCCTCATCAAACACTCTTTGATTCAATGCCATCTACGCCATCGCCACCAGGAGAGAAAAAGGGACTAGGGAGAGAGGGAGACGATCCCGAGGCCCGGACGATTATATATATATATATGTTAAAAAAATTATAGAAAAATTCAAATTTTCAGGCACACTAGGTTGTATATTAATATTTTTTGTTTTATTATTTCTATTAAGTTCCTCGACTAGTTTCGGCCATTATATCTATCTTCAAGGGAAAAAAAATTTAGCAGAAAAAAAAAAATCACTGCTTGTTAGTTGCAGTGAACTACAGGAGTGAATGACTGTTTATGAAGAAAATGAACTTTATCTGTAGTTTTCATTTTTTTATCGTTAATTTTGGTCAGACGTTGTGTTGGTCAAACGGCCTCTTTCAAGTTGTTTTTAAGATACAAGATGGGAGATTCCTGACTTTAAGAATTCCCTTCTTGGTCATTTTGACAGTTTTATTGGTGGCTGGTAATATATATATATATATGCTGGGAGGTGGAGGTGTGTGTTATCTTAATTCTTTGGGAGTGTGTATGATGTGTGTAAGTCTATATATTGATATGAGTGTGTGCATAAGTGTGAGACTTCAACACCTCTGCAAACAATGTCTGTCTTGTGTGGGTGAGAAATATGGGTAGGGCTTGATTTATGGGGTTATATATTAATTCTATCTATGTTTTTAAATTTGTAGTTATGCCCGTCTGGACGAAGTGTTTTAAGGCACAAAATTTATTTGTTTTCATGTTCTTCTAAAATCTTTATATGGTAATCTTTTCTGTCTCATTCTATTTTTTCAATTATAGTGACATGGCTTTTAAAATCATTTTTTCTAGACGGAAATGTTGTTCTATAGGTAATAATCTTTCGTATGGAACCGACTTGATCCGATTCCGAATATATATATATATATATATATACACATATATATATATATATATATATATATATATAATAAATTAATTGATTTAAAATATGTTTTTTTCGCTACACAGTGATAACCATGTTTAAAAAATGGAAGCTAAAGCCTTTGAATTTAATTTTGTTATTAAATTAAAGACATTAGTTCCATTTCCTCGTCAAGCGAATTTTAGGGAATGGAACTAATGTCTTTAATTTAATAACAAAATTAAATTCAAAGGCTTTAGCTTCCATTTTTGAAACATGGTTATCACTGTGTAGCGAAAAAACATATTTTAAATCAATTAATTTATAATATTAATGCTCTGTAATTTTACATTGAGCACTATTGTGTAAAAATATCTATAAGAACACCGGATTTTATATCTTACTGTTCTTTCTTTTGATATATATATATATATATATATATATATATATATATATAGCAAAACAAATGAAAAGTTGCAAATTAAAAAAAATTGAATGTTTTTTTTGTGAAAGTATTTATTTATATTTATATATATATTTGATATTTCAGATCGGCCCTGATCTTTCATCAGAAATGACTGTTTTCAGAAGTTTGTTTACATTAAGTAGCGTCCGTTGCGAGACGCGGACGTCACGTGATATGGAATGCAACTGTGTTTGAATATTTCTAACGTAAATCTAACTGTAGTAATATTTTAGATGTTGTTTAAAAAATTTTGTAACTATATCTAAAAAAAATTTTTTGGTTTAACTATTGAAATATTTATAAATATTTAAAATACCCAAGTCTTTATTTAACCGTAGTTTATATGTATTTAATTTTAAAATCCAGTATTTTTCTTTTTTTTTCTGCGTGTGTATGTGGAACTGAAATCAGAATCTATCAATACACATTTACAGTTTTCTAACGAGTGTCCTGGTTGATTAAAATGTTCAGCTATGGGGGAATAAGGATTGTTTTGACGTATGGTTAGTTTATGGTTGTTGAAGCGAAATCTAAAATTATTTCCAGATTCACCAATATATCCACTATTGGGACATATTCTGCAGAATAAATAGTAGATTATGTTATGGCTATCACAGGTGAGGCGAGGTGGGTGTATCTTGATATATATATATATATATATATATATATATATATATATATAAGTGAACATTGAAGTCAACACTTAGAGGCGACAGTCTGTTTCATGCTTGACACAATCGTCAGGCCACGAGTACTGATTGTTTTTTCTCGGCTATTTATATATACGGGTCAGTGGTGCATACAAATTACTAAATCACACCCGTTAGAATAGACGAAATAGAATAAATAAAAAACAAAATGAATGAACCCAAATAAATAAAGTAAATAATAAACAAATTCGCCTGTATCTGTTGACTTCACTGTTCACTTTATATATATATACATATATATATATATATATATATATATATATATATATATACACACATTTACAAGGTGTGCCTCTTAGCTGAAAATGTCATCATCAGCGTTTCGTAGACGGACCCTCCGGGAATCACTCCGTCCCCTCGTTAACGGATATCAGCATGAAAGCGCAACATAGAAAGGAATAAGGATATTTACTGCATAGATCGATGATCAGAACCTGGCAACTGGTTCCTCATCTGATCTGATTCTGGTGGCCTTCCTCAGGAGAAAGAAATTCTTAATAGTTCACTGATACTAACAAGCTCACATTATATATATATATATATATATATATATATGATATATATATATAATATATGGCCTGACGATTGCGTCTCGCATGAAACAGCCTGTCGCCTCTAAGTGTTCACTTCAATATTCACTTTTGAGATATATATATATATATATATATATATATATATAAATATATATATATGTGTGTGTCTAGCTAGATTTTCGTCATCCATCTATCCTACCTATTCAGTCTATTAATTTTCTATCTATCTAAGTCTGTTCATTATTTATCTGTCTGTCTCATATCTATCTATCTATTTATTTATCTATCTATCTCAGTCCTTTTCATATCTATCTATCTATCTATCTATCTCGGTCCTTTTCATATCTATCTATCTATCTATCTATCTCGGTCCTTTTCATATCTATCTATCTATCTCGGTCCTTTTCATATCTATCTATCTATCTCGGTCCTTTTCATATCTATCTATCTATCTCGGTCCTTTTCATATCTATCTATCTATCTCGGTCCTTTTCATATCTATCTATCTATCTCAGTCCTTCTCATATCTGTCTATCTATCTATCTCAGTCTATTCCTATCTGTCTATCTATCTCAGTCTATTCCTATCTATCTATCTATCTCAGTCTATTCCTATCTATCTATCTTTCTATCTATCTCGGTCTATTGCTATCTATCTATCTATCTCGGTCTATTCCTATCTATCTATCTATCTCGGTCTATTCCTATCTATCTATCTTTCTATCTATCTCGGTCTATTCCTATCTATCTATCTCGGTCTATTCCTATCTATCTATCTCGGTCTATTCCTATCTATCTATCTCGGTCTATTCCTATCTATCTATCTCGGTCTATTCCTATCTATCTATCTCGGTCTATTCCTATCTATCTATCTCGGTCTATTCCTATCTATCTATCTTTCTATCCATCTCGGTCTATTCCTATCTATCTATCTTTCTATCCATCTCGGTCTATTCCTATCTATCTATCTTTCTATCCATCTCGGTCTATTCCTATCTATCTATCTTTCTATCCATCTCGGTCTATTCCTATCTATCTATCTTTCTATCCATCTCGGTCTATTCCTATCTATCTATCTTTCTATCCATCTCGGTCTATTCCTATCTATCTATCTTTCTATCCATCTCGGTCTATTCCTATCTATCTATCTTTCTATCCATCTCGGTCTATTCCTATCTATCTATCTTTCTATCCATCTCGGTCTATTCCTATCTATCTATCTTTCTATCTCAGTCTATTCCTATCTATCTATCTTTCTATCTATCTCGGTCTATTTCTATCTATCTATCTTTCTATCTATCTCGGTCTATTCCTATCTATCTATCTATCTCAGTCTATTCCTATCTATCTATCTATCTATCTATCTCAGTCTATTCCTATCTATCTATCTATCTATCTCAGTATCTCCTCTATATTTCTGGCTTTTCGTTCACAATCTGTCTTACACATTCAGTCTGTTCATTATCTGTGTATTTAACTTTTGGAGGAAGGGGGAAATTTATAAACCATTCACAATATCAAAATGAAAATCTTTGTAAATACTTTAAAATTAGACGACATTTCATTAAGTCAATTGCAAGTCATTTTTAATGAAACATGCATTAGAGTGGGATTGCTGCCAATATATATATATATATATATATAGTTATATTCGAGTTAAGCATCCTCTAACCTGTTTCACTTTATTAAAGCTTCGTCAGAAATCAAGATAGAAATGATAAAGAAGGATTAACCGAAAAGAGATGCAGATTAATTATTTGTTATATAATTAATACAACATACCATTAATCCGCGTCCTAATCATTTCACAGGCTGACCAAATTGGTGCCACAGCGATCTGGGGTATCAAAGAATACCTTAAAGAGACCAACAACCAACTAAAAACCTACAAAAGCCTACTCGCAGACCCAATCTTCGAATACAAAAAAACCTAAACATGATGCTTAAAAATAAATTAATTAACAAGGAAACATGTACAACACTTACACACAAACACCACACCTGCATGCTTCTGTCTTCATTCCAAAATATACCAAAACAACAACCTAGGAAGACCTGTTATCTCATCATTTAACTGTCACACAACTAAAATATACAAATACGTAGATCAAGATATACAGCCCTGATTATGGATGTAAAATCCTACATCAGACACACAACAAACCTGCTAAACAGAATTAAACATATAGAAACAGTAGCAGAAAATGAGACTTTAGCACCCAGAGATATTAGATCTCTTTGTTCCAACGTCAAATACAACTAAGGATTAATCGCCCTTAAAGAAGCACTAACTAAAAGAACAAAACAACCCCCCCACAGCAGTAATCTTAAAACATATTCTTACTTTCGACTTCAATAAAAGACATATGTATATAATAAACAATAAAATCCAACCCTATATTTACAAGTTCTGGCTTTTTAGTATTTTCCATTTAATAATAATAATAATAATAATGATGATGATAATAATGATAATAATAATAATGATAATGATAATAATAATAATGATAATGATAATAATAATAGGTCATGTAAATCCATACATGATCCATGTTCCCTGTGTTTACAAGAAAAATTGTATATTATAAAGTTTCCTAACAATAAATATATGTTAAACCAAAGAAATGAATTAACTGTGCTATGCCGGCATTTTCTACCTTTTACCTTAAAATATCGTTTAAAAAATTCATAAATAATTATGTATTACAATTCTATAGCCATTATTTTATTAGTATATAATGGACCACCCAATAGTTATTTGATTTATTTAACTTTAATATTGCCGTGTTTTACCGTCTATTCAGTATAATTAGCAACGTATATAGATGTTCAATATTTTTAATTTTACCCATTGGCCCCTTTAAGAAGCTTCCTGAGTATGTTAAATTAATTTTTTTTTTTTAATTTTGTTTCTTATAAATTTATGTCTACTTCAACAAATCGGCACATAATACTTGGCTCCATCCATAATACAACTGTCGTGGCAATGTTTCCAGTATCGTTGGATGACATGTCTAATCATCACTTTTCGTGACATGTAAAAATAACCAACACACCTGCACCTTCTGACCTTATTTTTGTATTTTAGCGTAGACCTGCCGTTCATTGGTTAATCTAGACATACCCACAAGTATATTTTTAATTCTGATCTTATGACCACTTCTTTAACTTACGAAAAAATGTAAATTAAAATCTTTAAATCTTTGAGTTTTTCTTAAATAATTTTCTACGGCCACCAAGAAATTAATTCGTTGGCTTGAAAGAATTGAAACTAAAATAGATATACTTAATACGTCTAAATTATTTGACCAAACATGTCCATATATCTATCTAGATATATATATATATAATAATAGTATAAATATAAGTAATTATGCTCGTCTGGAAAAACCTTAGGTGTTTTGGCTTGTAAATCAACAAACCAATAGCCAAGGAAAAATAAGGGATAAAAAAGAAAGAACTAAAAACATGAAATTGAGGCGAAAACAATCGTCCAGAATCCAAGTTCAGAGTCCAAAGAAAAAAATCTCCAAAACGAGTATAGCAAAAGTAACTAAGCAAATCTCAATACGCTAAGTAGAGCAAATCTAACTATGAAGAACCTAAAGTTTTCGTAGGTCAACCTGGCTCTTTAGGTTCATAGTTATATATATATCAGTGAACATAGAAGTCAACAGTGTTTCATGCTAGATGCAATCGTCAGGCTATGTTTACTTTTATATTTACACACGCTCTATCTCTGATATTGAGCACTTTATCTCATAAATATAGCACACCTTAAGACTATATTTCTTTCTTTATATATATATATATATATATATATATATATATATATATATATATTTGGTTTGAAGACCACAACATTATCAAGACGTCTTACACTCCATTTGTTGGATACAAGTTCTGTCGCACAAGATTTAAAGACACATTCTTGTCCACCTTCGCAATACAAGAATATACTTATTGACAACACAACTAATTTGGAGAAGTCCTCATTGATTTTTGGGTTACGGCACCACATGTCTATAATGGGAGTCACGAGTTTCTCTTTCGTCGTACAATCCGCGATTTTCCTCTGTAAGGCTTGCCATTGTGTTTGTGCAGCGCTACAATTTTCGTACGCTTACTTGGAGTAACGTCAATCGCAGACAATGGCCGTAGCACAACTAATCGACAGTCAAGACAATAATGTATGGGATTGATAAAAATCTGATGCAATCAAGGATGACGCAACATTTTTCAAGGCCAAACAAATTTCATCATACACCCCGAAAATAGATTCATATTACTGCATACCACTGCAAATGACTGAGAATATATATAAATAGATTACACCCTGTCACTCCAGTGAGTCTAAAACTGACCGTATGGTAAAAGAAAAGAAACTAAAGCGGTTGTTTAAATTAATTTGCACAAGGGTGTAGCTTTATATCTGGCTTCGTAAATGTTGTCAAAGTCATTACAGTTGATTGATGGCAAGCATGTTTGTTTCCTGAAAGACATGGACACTCCTTAAAGGCATGGAGAAAACGCTTGAATGGAACCTACAACCGTATTCTGATGAGAGCTTAAAACCTCTCTTGGAAACGCCATCCGACCATCCATCAAATCTACGGCAGTCTTCCCTGTTTTACCACTCTCATACTTCGAGCACAGTTTGCTGGCCACTGCCACCGTGCCGAGAATGAGGTTGTTTCCTCTCTCCTACTCTAGAAGCTTTTGTTTAAAAGCGATTGTTTAGCTTAATTTACACAAGGGTGTACTTTCTACGATTAGGGGAGATAACTTCTGTCGGTTAATGTGGAAATAGTGAGACAAAGTTGAAAAGCTCTTCAGAAAACGCGTTTACCACTTTACTTCATTATGTTCGTCAAGAAAGGATATAGATGCGCTGGCTTATGTCACTTGTCTCAACAGGTGGACTGTTAAAGTAACTGAGAAGGCAATGGGAAAAGAACTAGGGGATGACCAAACGCAAAATGGCGCGAGTTCAGCCCCGGTATACCAGCCTTGCATTACCCAGTATAGTCAGAGACAAGAAGTAACTGAGGTCACCAAGGGATAGTTTTCTGGTTTTCCTTTAATGGCATATCATCACCTATATGGGTTATTTATTGCCGACATCTTAATATGAAAATTCAAACTTTATAATCAATTTAAGAGAATGACATTCTTACATACTTAAAACATAATTATTTACCTTCATTGTTTTACAAAAAAATTTTGCAAAAATCAAACAAGGTGTAAAATTTGTTTCTCCTTACAAGAAATGAGATTAATCATAGCAAACTGTTTTTTTGTTTTATTTATTTATTTATTTATTTTTTGGAGGGTTTTTTTCTCCATTGGTTTGGTTTGTTTTACGGTATATCAACCTCAAAGGGTTATTAAATGCCGACAAAACTTTTATTGCTGGTAATATTTTTTTCAAAAATGTATTTCTGGTAATATTTTTTCTTCAAAAATTTATTGCTGGTAATAATTTTTTTTTACAAAGTATTTCTGTTATTAAAACCATTTTTACACTTACATAGTGTTTTGACCCCAGTTTGGGGTTAACTATTTGCCCATAGCTGGGACACTAACAGGTGCTACCACCCCAGGTCAGAGTGGACCTGGGAACACTTGCAATTAAGAGGTGGTTCCACGCTCCTCAAAGCCTCCCGATCAGAGGGCTTGCTGCTGGATATAGTCTATCGTCATACCCAGGGCGGTTTTTTTCATTTTTGTTGGACAATCTATACCATGTTTTCAATTGTACTGTAAATATGTATTGTTGGCCATTTTACTATAAAAATGTATGGTTGGTAATTTAACTACCATTTTTTTTATGATGGCATCTGTCGGTCTCGTTCCCTAGCACCCAAAGAGTTATCCGAGACCTCCCGACAAGGCGGGATGTGGTACAAGGGCATTTCGAGCCCGTAGGATCGGGCAAAAATTGCTCGTAGACCCCTGTACAAGAGGTCGGGTAGCTGTCTATCTCCCCAGACGTCTGGGTGCCTCTCCGCCCAGAGGCAGAATGTCGACAAGCAGGGTTAACTGTAATCGTGAACTCATTACACTACACCCTGACATGCACGTGTGATGCGCAGGTTTTTAACTGTACAAATACTTTTTATGTACTGTGTCCCATCAGGATGTGTACGATCACGGCTCTCCTCAACTTCCTATCGCTTGTAACCCTTAGCAATATATGTAAGGCATTTGAAATAGACCATCATTAAATGTACAAATTCTTTTTTCATGTTCCGTGTTCCGTCAGGACGTGTGTGATCAAGACTCTCCACTACTTCCAATTATTTTTTATTCTAAGTAGCGTTTCTAGATCATGTGAAATGAACTTTCACTAAATTTACAAAAGACATATTTTATATGCTATATCCCTTTAGGACATGGACGATCACGACTCTCCACAACTTCCTATCTCTAGCGCTATTTGTTCACATTTTGTCCCTCGATGTTCATGTTCAGATATCCATTTACGCAAACTCATTAGGTAGATGCCTTTCCAAAGCTAAGCAAAGTATTAAGAAACAGGAACTTTTTTTTAGAAACAACGAAAAGTGTCAGGAACTGTGAAAAGTGTCAAGAACTATGATAACTTTTTAGCCAGCTTTAATTACAGCAATTTTTGCTTTTGTAATAACTTCTCTTCTTTTTTTCCAGACAATACCGTGTTAGTATCAAGCTAATCTAATCTATGAACGATAGTTGACTTATATTTTGCAATGAAAGTTTACAGAAATAAGGAAATTGGTGAATTTCATCGAGGGCAAATAACATCAGTGTGGCAAGTCAAATAGAGAAATTGCTAGGTTTTTCCAGGTTAATCATCAAACAGTTAATATTGTCAAGAAATTTTATGAAGAAGGCCATTGTCGTGTGGAACAACGTTCAGGAAAACCAGGCATCGTGTCTGCGCGAACGAAAAGGGCGTTGAAGGGGGAAGTCACCAGAAACCGTCGTCAGAGCGTCAAAGAAGTCGCCAACAGCATGGAAATGTCGCCATATGAAAGACCTAGGCTATTAAAGAAGAGTTGCAAGAAAGAAGCCCTTGACTTCAGAGGTTAACACGAACATGGACCGGGCGAGAGAATTCGAGAGCAAAGGTTATGAATTTTGGCAGTTTGTAATTTGGTCAGATGAAAGTAAATTCTGCCAATATTCGAATTCTAGATTGGTTTATGGTTGGAGAAATCAGAATGAGATTTGGAACACTGAATGTCTGCAGGCGACCGTGAAACATGGAGGGATTGGAGTAATGGTGTCGGGCGCTGTCTGGTTTGGAGGGAAATCTGAGCTGATTCTTGTTGACGAGCGGTTGAATGGTCCAAAATACTGTCAAATATTAGAGAAAGGAATATTCCCACTATTTGAAACCAATCAGATTGACAAGAATGTCTACCTTTTTCAAGAAGATGTAGCGCCATGTCACGCGAGCAAAGTAGCAAAGGCCTGGAAGGAATCGCAAGGAATAAAGTCACTGCCATGGGTCGCCCAAAATCCTGACATGAATCCAATAGAGCCCGTCTGGGAGCACCTTGACCGAAGACTTCGAGAGCGTGCAGCCAAAATCACGTCAGTGGCAACCCTTAAAGAATCATTGCTAAAGGAGTGGCAAAATATGCCTCAGACGATTGTTGATAACTTGATCAAATCCATGAAAAATCGAATGCAAACACTGATACTAGTAAATGGAGGACCTACGGTATACTAGTTCTAAATACTGTTTATTTATGTTGAGTAGGGATTACGTAATTCAATTTTGAAATTGGATATACTTTATTTCTCCCGGCTAAAAACTTTTCTTAGGCCACTGAATATCATCACCTTTTATTTGCCAAATAAACTGAGTTACCTTGTAATAGTTATAAATCTGAAAACAGTCAAGCATCCAAAATGTTCAGGTAATCTTTGCTGTTGATTATACCATGCAGGGCAACTATTGGACCGAAACATTTCCATGATATTGTGGCCCAAATTATCACTGATCCAGCATCATGCTTCGCTGTTAGAAGCTTCTTTGGGCTGCCTCCACACATAAATTCTCCCTTAAGTTGGGAAAAGAGAAAAACTGACTTGTCTGAGAATATGACTTGCTTCCATTGGTCTGCAGATCAGGCATTGTGATCTCTGCACCACTTCAACCTCTTCTGAATGTTGCGAGTGGAGAGAAGAGGTTTCCTTATGGCGACTCTTCCATGATATCCAGCCTTATGGAGCTCATGACGAACAGTTTTAGTAGAATCTGAACTATTCAGATGATTATCCAACTCAGCATTCACTTTGGCCGCATTTGTGCAATGGTTTTTTTGCCACATTGTGTTTCAATGCACGTCAATCCCTGTCAGTAAGTTTGCAAGTCCTGCCCGAATTGCTACGGTTGCTAGAGGTTTTGCCCTGTTTCTCGAATTGCGTCATAGTTCTTGATATGGTAGCTCTTGAAAAACCAAACAGTTTAGTAACCTTAGTGATCGAGGGTCCTGCCATGCGAGCTCCAACAATTTGCCCATTTTCGAACACAAAGAGGTCACGCAATTAGCTTACATTTTACTAAATTCTAAAAATAAATAAGACAAAGACAGTAAATTAGATAAATAAACGTATTTACAATAGATATTACCTGCAATTACGAAGTTTTAGTTAAAGTTCTTAATATAATAGGTCTTTGAAATATAGGAGTAGAATTTGCACCTGTTCCAATTATTTTGTCCAACGCCTCGATATGATGCACAAAATATTAGATCAGGATTTCCTCAAGCGTTCTTCTCAATAGTAGACTCCTTTCTTAAGCGTACTTAGTTTTATCACAGCTCAAATGTACCGTGTGTGATACAGGGACGTGGAAATCACATATCAATAGTAGACTCCTTTCTTAAGCGTCCTTAGTTTTACCACGGCTCATATGTACCGCGTGTGATACAGGGACGTGGAAATCACATATCAACAGTAGACTCCTTTCTTAAGCGTTCTTATTTTTACCACGGCTCATATGTACCGCGTGTGATACAGAGACGTGGAAATCACATATCAATAGTAGACTCCTTTCTTAAGCGTCCTTTGTTTTACCACGGCTCATATGTACCGCGTGTGATACAGGGACGTGGAAATCACATATCAACAGTAGACTCCAAAAGCGTCCTTAGTTTGACCACGGCTCATATGTACCGCGTGTGATACACGGACGTGGAAAACACATATCAACATTAGACTCCATTCTTAAGCGTTCTCAGTTTTACCACGGCTCATATGTACCGCGTGTGATACACGGACTTGGAAAACACATATCAATAGTAGACTCCTTTCTTAAGCGTCCTCACTTTTACCACGGCTCATATGTACCGCGTGTGATACAAGGACGTGGAAAGCACATATCAATAGTAGACTCCAAAAGCGTCCTTAGTTTGACCACGGCTCACATGTACCGCGTGTGATACAGGAACGTGGAAACCACATATCAATAGTAGACTCCTTTCTTAAGCGTCCTTAGTTTTACCACGGCTCATATCTACCGCGTGTGATACAGGGACGTGGAAATCACATATTAATAGTAGACTCCTTTCTTAAGCGTCCTTATTTTTACCACGGCTCATATGTACCGCGTGTGATACACGGACGTGGAAATCACATATCAATTTTACCGTCCTAATGTAATTTCCCTGTACCTTGTCTATAAATACTTACATGATAATTGGTCTGATGGTCTTTGTTTGGGGGTACCTAGACTTTAGGAATTTAAGCGCAGTTCTAAATTGGCGCCAACATCTCATCATTGGAATGGTTAAATAGAACCATAAGTTCTATGCTAATAGTTTCTTTTCTCGCACTTCTCGCTTCTGGAAATATCTTCCCGCTTCTTGCTTGCCAGTCAAGACAGATCTTTAAAAATTTAAATGCAATGTCAATCGTTAGGACTGCAACGGAAAGGACGCAATTCAAGTTCCAGTTCTCGTTCGATCTGTTCTCTAAAAGTCAAAAGCAGCCGAGGGGATATAATGCATTTGTCGACTATTTTAAAGAAAATAATTACTAAAAGCTTTGATATGAACGAAAAAAAAAGGTTCTAATTATAACATGTTGACTGTTATATTACAGAAACATTTGAATGTGTTGACGCGCACAAAAAAGCTATCGCGAACGTAGGCGCAAGGACTCTACTACTACTCGTCCCCGGAGACTAACTTGATTTGGGGGCACCCGGGCAGTGATTTTTTACCCTTGCCTTCTTATCAACATTTACTTTTTTTTCTACCTACAAATTAAACTAAACACAACTATCAAAGGATTAAATTTTAAAAATTTTAAATTTTTGTTCAAATTCCTGAATTGGTTTTGTTCATGAGGAATCTCCGATAAAAAAAAATTCTAAATAAAATTCACTATTTTTTACCCACAATGCTGACTGTGTTAAAATTCTGTCTATATTTCTGTGATGAGGTATTATGTACACTATTTACATTATTCGGACTATTGTCCTAATCTTTGTCGCCATATTTATTACAACGTTTCGGCCTTTCAGTATCTGTCTATATTTCTGAGATGAGGTATTATGTACACTATTTACATTATTCGGACTATTGTCCTAATCTTTGTCGCCATATTTATTACAACGTTTCGGCCTTTCAGTATCTGTCTATATTTCTGAGATGAGGTATTATGTACACTATTTACATTATTCGGACTATTGTCCTCATCTTTGTCGCCATGTTTATTACAACGTTTCGGCCTTTCAGTATCTGTCTATATTTCTGAGATGAGGTATTATTTACACTATTTACATTATTCGGACTATTGTCCTAATCTTTGTCGCCATATTTATTACAACGTTTCGGCCTTTCAGTATCTGTCTATATTTCTGAGATGAGGTATTATGTACACTATTTACATTATTCGGACTATTGTCCTCATCTTTGTCGCCATGTTTATTACAACGTTTCGGCCTTTCAGTATCTGTCTATATTTCTGAGATGAGGTTTTATGTACACTATTTACATTATTCGGACTATTGTCTTCATCTTTGTCGCCATGTTTATTACAACGTTTCGGCCTTTCAGTATCTGTCTATATTTCTGAGATGAGGTTTTATGTACACTATTTACATTATTCGGACTATTGTCTTCATCTTTGTCGCCATATTTATTACAACGTTTCGGCCTTTCAGTATCTGTCTATATTTCTGAGATGAGGTATTATGTACACTATTTACATTATTCGGACTATTGTTCTCATCTTTGTCGCTATAGTATCACAACGTTTCGGCCGTTGTACGCTCCGGCGTTCTTCAGGTGGTTGGAATGTCGAACTGAGCCCTTTATTTCACTTGCTGGGGTATACTGTTGTAGTTCCACGTGCCATGTCTAATGGATATCAGTTATCTCCTGTTAATTCCCCCTCTCCAAGTTCTCCAGCGCCTTAACCATGTCCTTGAGGACACATGGCACAGTGGATAAAGACGTTAGTTAGATCCAGTGACAATACCCAAAGAGTGTGAGTTCAATACCTTGTTAAGGCGGTGGAGAACTTGGAGATGGGGAATTAACAGCAGATAATTGATAAATGACATCCATTAGACATGGCACGTGGAACTAGAACAGTCTACCCCAGTTCGACATTCCAACTACCTAATGAAGGCTGGAGCGTACAACGGCCGAAACGTTGTGATAAATATGGCAACAAAGATGAAGACAATAGTCTGAATAACGTAAGTAGCGTGTTAAAATTCTTTAACTTTTTAACAAGAAAAATCTCAAGTTTATGTTAAAACTTTCCGCAACACATTGTTGATTTATTTAAGAAGAAACTCTATTCTGACAGGTCTCTAATTTGTATTTAGATACATTGCATTTATTTCCCATGTTTCTAGTTGAATTGTTTACCTATATTGCATATGGTGATTTTATAAGCGTAACTTAGATGTGATACAATGCTTAAAGTATTGGCTACCCACCTACATTGCATATGATCCATTATTGTACTCAATTATGTTCCAATAAAATTTGTATTTTATATGAATAGTACCTTATGAAAATAGAGATATAGTAGAGGGGGTGAGTAATGATAGATTCGGGGGCGTATAATAGATCCAATGAGGTTAGATACCTTTTCACCAGTCCTGCATAGGTGTATATAAACTAATGTACAATTTGTAACTGAGACAAAAGGACAAAGATTTCAGACATATAAAATAATTTCTATTTCTCTAAACAAAATTTAAAATTTGACCGGATGCAACTTTGTGCTAATAGTGATAAAATATTTCATTTTTGTTATTGTCTTTAAAAATGAAAAAAGATTAAGATAACGCCTAGGGTTACATAAGTACATACAGTATTTTATATTTAAAAAGAAAAAACGTTAAATAAAAAAATGTCGGTAGACCATCGTCTGGTTTTGACAGAAACTGATAAAACAGTCCTCAAGGCAAAATATAAATTAGAAAAAGAAAAAAAAAATGACTAAATTATCAAAAATGACTTCCTTCTTAATTTCCGTATTATTTTTTTTACCATTTTTTGATTCAATTTACGAGTCAAGACCACCCAACAAAATAAAATACAAGACAAATTTAAAAAAAAAAAAAATAATTTAAAAAAAATAATGAATTAAAATTTCAAAACATTTCTCCGAAAATTTACAAAACTTGAAGGAGTTAAATGCAAACAGAAAGAAAGAAAAAGGGGTAAAGAAGAACGAGAGATATTTTTTTGTTTTATAAAAAAAGCGGGAAAAATGCTTACCACAAACAAGCAGACGATCACAAATATATGTCGATACATCGTTAATTATTACAGCTAGCCTTCAGATCTCAATAGACATTTTTTTCTTTCAGAGAAAAAAGTATTTTCTTGTTATATACGTTCCAAAGACGATTTCTCTGTCTTGGAATCCAAAAATGCCTGGCTTTTATACAGAAAAGACAAGTTAAAAGAAGAACTGCGAGTAGAAAGGGTGGAAACTAACTGAGTGTGCTAGAACGAGGGGGGTATGAGAAACTGTGTCTCTGCGTAGGCGATAGGCGGGGCCAATAACAAGATGGTAACCTGCAAAGCCGGCATGGAAAGATATGACGGGCACGCATGCGCAGACGTGCACAAATAACAGACGTGCATGCACACAAACCTTGGGCAAAACAGACAGGCAAAAATGAACAAACAACGCCAAATAAAATCACGTTTTTATGTACCAAAGAGCTTCAAACGGAAACAACTTAATATTATAAAGATACGAGTATCAGTATTATCTATATTATATTATGTATATTATATTTAGATTATACCTTAATTCCGTGTAGACTTAATTTCAGTTGAGATTTTTTATTTCTTTTTTCGTAGGTTTCGTCAGTTTTTTTAATCGATATCACCCCATGGAAGGCAATAAAGCCATTAAGACGTAAGGTGTTACAGGGTGTTGAAGAATTCGGAACAGAAGCATTAATAATGGGGTGGAAGAGGAAAGAGTAATCAGGAGGACAGTATATAGCCATTGACGTTGCATTTAAATTTTTGCACATTAAAGTTGGCTGGAAAACATGGAGCCAAAAATCATTGACCCAATCGCTTACGGTCAATTCTTTAGCCATTTCCAAGAGGTTTGTCGTTAATTTTCGTTAATATCATATCCTGATGAACGATTGCTCAAAAGGTTCCGAAAAAATCGCTGCCGCCTTTATATATATATATATAATGAAATTGACAAAGTCTGACAATTCTCCATGATTTTCTCTCGTATTTTAAAAACAGTAAAATCGTCCTTGCTAAGCGAAACGCTCCTCTGTGGCTAAATCGGTAAAGCACGCCAGGCCATATGACGGTTCGTTATAGGATATAGGTTCGATTCCTGTCTGAGGACGCATATTTTCTATGGAAATTTCTCGGACATAAGGCCGGTAAATGTTGTTAATACTGTTTATTGTAAAGAAAAACAGAGCAATTACTTAAATATTTGTATCTATAAAAAGAACGTATGAACATAAAAAATGTCTTTATATATATATATATATATATATATATATATATATATATATATATATATATATGTGTGTGTGTGTGTGTGTGTATTTAGGCAGCAATCCTTCTTTCATGCACATTGCATTGAATACGACAGACAAAGTGATTTTTATTCAGTTTTTTATACAATTTCTCATGCGGTCTAATAATGTTTTTTCTTTTCAGATGATAAATTATATAAAAACTGTCCGAATGTTCTTTTTATCCGACCGCTTTCGGCTATACATTTAGCCATTTTCAAGGATTAAATATTTTAACTGTTAAATAAGAAATAGTTTGTTGCATGTATGTATTTATATAGTGTTTTCATTTTTCAAAAAACAGTCAAGATATTGTGTCCATGTTCATAGTTGATATTATTAAGTGTTGTTTTTTTGAGGGGGGTATTAATTTTCCATTATTTTTAGCCTTTTTTTGCATTTAGATGATGCTATAATATTTGTGTTATCAGCAAATATGTTACGAATAGTGTCCGGTAAGTCTCCATGTATATTTAAATGATATATATATATATATATATATATATATATATATATATATATATATATATATATATATATATATATATATATACACACACACATATATATATATATATATATATATATATATATATATATATATATATATATATATATATAATCGGTATTACCCCAAGCAAGGCAGTACAGCCACTAAGACGCAAAGGGTTTCAAGGTGTGGAAGAATTAGGAACAGAAACATTGGTAATGAGCGGGAAGAGGAAAGAGTAATCAGGAGGACAGGAGATATCGACTGACATTGCATTTAAATTTTTACAGATTAAAGTTGGCTGGAAAGCATGGAGCCGGATAGGAATTCCACAAGCGAGACGTGCGAGAAAAGAAAATGTTACATCTAGCCAGCTCAACTGTAATTTGATGTGATCTTGATGCCGGGGTCGTACGGCGCTTAAATGCAAAACGTCTAGGTACCATAACGAGCAGCATTAATTACTGGTAAAATTACAAAAAAAAATACATGGTTAAAATGGGGGATGAGGGAAAAGGACAGTCTTGTTCTGTCTTAAATTTAAACTTAGCTAGCACTGACCTAAACATAACACAATATCCCTTACACGAAAACAACGAATTCTTACTTACCATACCTACATCCACCCTAATGCCACAATGTCTCTATGAAGTGCCTAACTAGTTCCCAATTTATGCCTGTGGCGGGAGAGTAGGATAAAAAATATAAAATCTAACCACAATTAATTTACAATATAAAAAAAAATTACAAGAAACCAAAACAAAAAAAATAATAATATTATTATTAATACCCCCCACCACAATCATAGCAAAATGTGACACATGGTCAAAATGGGGGATGAGGGATAAGGACAGTCTTGTTCTGTCTCTATGAAAATCCTAACTAGTCCCCAATTTAAAATTCATGTCTGTGGCGGGAGGGAGGAATACAACAGAAATTTAAAATCTAGCCACAATGTATTTACAATATAAAAAAAACATTTACAAGAAACAAAAATAAAAACATTATATTAGTAATAACCGCCACCACAATCATAGCGAAGGGCATTATTCATTTTTAATATTTACAAAATGTGGCACAAGGCCAAAATTGAGAATAGGGAAAAGGACCTTCTTCTTCAGTCTTGAATTTAAACTTAGCTAGCGATAAACACTGACCCAAACATAACACAATATTCCTTACAACAAAACAACGCATTTTTTATTTACCACTAGCAGCATGGCCCGACGTTGCCCGTGCTTGATTCAAAAATCGTACGACTCATACAGCAATCGCTATCACTTGACTTAAAATATTTTTGCCCTTCCTTGCCTTTAAAGGAGTGCCCTTTGCCATGCTGATGTTGCTACATGCCTTACTTCTTGCGTATCTCACACTGCGATTTTTTCTAAGCTCTATACTAAACATTAAATCTGTTACGAAAAAAGAACTAAACAAAATGAACACAAAACGATCAGCTTTAAAAAAAGGACTCGTAACTGGAAAAACCGAATGAAAAAAGAATGTTAACAACAAATACTTTTCACACCCAACCCAGTTCGGCGGAATCAGAATCAACGTTGAGTTTAAGCAAGCGAATGAGCCAATTGGAGTAAAGTGCCATGCAGATTTAAATTTTTCCCCACTTGTGACGAATGCAGCTATCGATTTTTTTGCATGCTAGCATGCTAGTTAACATTCGTGTCAGTCAGCTGTTGGCTCTCACGCTGGCCAATAGAATCTTCCTGCCTATTCGTGGCAGCCAGCTATAGGCTCTCACCCTGGCCAGTAGAAAACTACATGAAAACTGTCGTAGAAGCATGAAAAAATCGATTATTTCCACTATCGATGGGAGTTGGGAAATGCAAAGGCGATCTTGGCCTTGTTGCTAACTTGGAGCATGTGCATGTGAATTTTGGTGCAAATCCGTCGAAAATTGCGGCCGTGCATTCGTTACACACACACATCCTGCCTTTTATGGATAGAGATTCTTACAACATCCACCATAATACCTCATGTCTCTATGAAAATTCTAACTATTCCCCATATGTACAATTAGAATAAACCAGACAAAATAATATTAGTAATACCCCCACAATCATAGTGAAGGGCATTATTCATTTTAATATTTACAAAATGTGGCACAAGGCCAAACTGGAGAATAGGAAAAGGAACGGTTTTCTTCTGTTTTAACGTTAAACTTAGCTAGCCACAGACATTAGCCCAAACATACAACAATATTCCTGACACCAAAACAACGCATTCTTACTTACCATTCTTACTTCATCTACCATAATACTTCATTGTTTCTGCGAAAGTCCTAACTAATCGCCATATGTACAATTCATTGTCTGGGGGGGGGGATAAAACAACAATTTAAAATCTAACGCCAATGTGTATTTACAATATGAAAACAAAATTATTTACAAGAAACGATACAAAATAATGTCAGTAATAACCTCCGCCCCCCAAGTTCTTAATTGTGGCAGAAACATCAGTTAACTGGAGGAAATCAATGCGGGACTTTAATAATATAAATCTCTCATTCATCCCAAGCACTCACTCAAACAAGCACGGGCAACGTCGGGCCATGCTGCTAGTGGTAAATAAAAAATGCGTTGTTTTGTTGTAAGGAATATTGTGTTATGTTTGGGTCAGTGTTTATCGCTAGCTAAGTTTATTCACTCATTCAGACAAAATAAATCACATCCAAAATGAAAGGCGCTCCGCATCCACCAGAGAACTGACCACCTAACGAGGGAGGGGATGAATTTAAAATTTACACCTTTCAAGGGCAGTATTAAGCTTTTTCATCCTCCTTGGGATTATCTATACGGATTAATATAAACTTAATACTGCCCTTCAAAAGTATTAATTTTAAATTCATTTTTTCACCCTTGAAAGTGAAGTCTGAAGATCCAGAGAAAAAATTTCGATAGCTGCATTCGTCACAAGTGGGAAAAATTTAAATCTGCATGGCACTTTACTCCAGTTGGCTCATTCGCTTGCTTAACCTCAACGTTGATTCTGATTCCGCAGAACTGATTTGGGTGTGAGAAAGTATTTGTTGTTAACATTCTTTTTTCATTCGTTTTTTTCCATTTACGAGTCCTTTTTTAAAGCTGATCGTTTTGTGTTCATTTTGTTTAGTTCTTTTCTCGTAACAGATTTAATGTTTAGTATAGAGCTTAGAAAAAATTCGTAGTGTGAGATAGGCAAGAAGTAAGGCATATAGCAACATCAGCACGGCAAACGGCACTCCTTTAAAGGCAAGGAAGGGCAAAAATATTTTAAGTCAAGTGATAGTGATTGCTGTATGAGTCGTACGATTTTTGAATCAAGCACGGGCAACGTCCGGCCATGCTGCTAGTATATATATATATATATATATATATATATATATATATATATATATATATATATATATATATATACAAATGAGTGGTAGGATGGAGCATTAATAGAATTAATATAAACTTAACTCAATTTACATTGTTCGGACTATCATCCTCATCTTTGTTGTCATATTTATCACAACGCTTCGGCCGTTGTACTCTCCGGCCTTCTTCAGGTAGTTGAAATGTCGAACTGAAGCCTTTATTTCGCTCGCTGGGGTAGGCTGTTCTTGTTCCACGTGCCAGTTATCAGTTATCTCCTGTTAATCGCTCTTGCCAAGTTCTCCACTGCCTTAACTGGGTATTGAACTCACACTATTTGTGTCCTGTCCCTGGATCTAACTAACGCCTTTATCCACTGTGCCATGTGTCCTTAAGGAAATATAAACAGAAAACTTAACTCATGTTTACTTCAACCCCCTCTTTAATTCCATGGACAACCACTTTCATGGGAAATCCTTCGCAGAATTGCGACAAGCAATCACAGACTTCTTGGCGTCCAAGTCACCCGATTTTTACCGCCAGGGCGTTGCTCAGATGGAGACACGTTGGCAAAAGGTTCTCGCTGCCGATGGGGATTACTTTGAGGAGTAAATGTAATTCAAATTTGTTATATACCATTTTATTCTAAGAAATTGAAAACGGCAAGTCCGTTTTTTGGTTACCTTGTACTAACCTTATGAATCCTAGAGTTGCCCTTTAAGTTTATTTGAAATCTATAAGATTATAAAAATAAAATAAAAATGGAGGACATAAAACAATGTCACATTCTGAGATTTAATCATTTTTGACAGTTTGTTACTTAAAGCATTCTGGGCACAATGGCGTCATGCATTCTTTACAACAAGCTGCCACCATTTTTAGCATCTTTTCTCTTTAAGAAGTATGTAGGCAGACTTCCCATTGTCTTTGGATTGTTCTTCAAGTTTTATTTGCAGGCGTATATTCCAGGAAATAATGCCAGCTCATGAGTTTCCAGTTATTCATAAAGACTGGTATCCTGAACAAATTATGTTCGTATTACAGAGTAACCTCGGTTCTCGAACGTCTTACATGTCGAACAAATCGGTTTTCGAACAGAATATTCGAGATGAAAATGCCTCGATTATCAAACAA
Source organism: Acanthosepion esculentum (assembly GCA_964036315.1). NCBI lineage: Eukaryota > Metazoa > Mollusca > Cephalopoda > Sepiida > Sepiidae > Acanthosepion > Acanthosepion esculentum. The sequence goes on along the minus strand of OZ038508.1, from coordinate 87,595,270 downwards.
ATCTTCGGTTCTCGAACAAGATTGTCGAACCGAGCCGAGCCGAGTTAACCCGAGCCGATCCGAGTTAACCCGAGCGGAACCGAGTTAACCCGAACGGAACCATTCCTGAGTCGACCGCCATGTTGTATATATTCGTGTGTTGTGCTGTGCTTTTCTTTTCATTTTTTTTTCTTTTCATTAGCCCTTAGTCATGGCTCCAAAGAAAGCTAACAGTGACGCCGATAATGAAAAAAGAAAAATTGAGAGAAAAACAATTGTTGATGATATTGTCTCTTCCTACTCAGTTTCATATGGCAAAATCAACGATCTATACCAATGATTCCCAACCTGGGGCGCATGACCCACCGGTGGGGTATGGTAATATTTTGGTGGGGCATGCGTAGGATGTGCACCCTTCGGCTTACTATACCAATAGAATAAGAGGGCAATTCGAGTTATTAACAGTGAATTGTTTTCTAGTGAGCTCAAATTTCATTTTGCATTATTATTTCATGATTAAAATGATCAAAGTATATTACAGAATAAACTTTCATTCAAATATTTTATATTCCTGCATTTCAGTTCTCTATTATATGTTTTGAAACTATAGATATTTAATTGGATAAGGGTAAAAGACAATAAGAAACTGTAAAACGCTTCTATGAGCACAAAAGAGACCCCACAAATAACAACTTAACTAATGCAACTGTCATACATAGAAATAAATTCAACCACAATTTTGATTTTAAAAATGATACACTCATAAAAAACGAAAATAATTCATTGAGAAGGAAAATCCTCGAGAGTGCCGCCATTGAATATTATCCAAATATTAATCTACGCCCAGGGTTTTTCCCTATTTCACCTTTCCTAACAGACTTACTACTCTCCCAAGAAAACGTATACAACTATATCAAGAAATCAAAAGAAAATGGTTGAATCCGTGAACGCAACAATAAAAACAATATTTCTACACGTGATTGTACTTTACATAACACACACACACACACACACACACACACACACACACACATATATGTATATATATATATATATATATATATATATATATATATATATGTATGTATATATAATAAAGCTCAAACACTAATATTCCATGGTTATAATTTATTACATTGGAATCGTAATCACGATCCAATTCATCAGACCTACAAATTCAAAAAGAAATCGGAAAATATAACTCCGGGTATAAAAAATTTTTTTAGTGAGGGTGTTTGTATGGGAGTGGGAAACAAGTGTGAGAGGGAAAGATATGAAATCTCTAGAGAGAGGTGCAAAAGAAGAAAGAAGAACAGGAAGACCTAAAGGTGAATGTGGGGATTAAAATTTAACAGAGAGAAGTTTTAAAGAGAGGAGTTAAATAACGGTTTAAATGAGTGAGATACATATATATATATATATATATATATATATATATATATATATATATATATATATATATATATATATATATATATACTGTATATTTCGGCAGCAATTTTCATTAATGCATGTTTCATTAAATAATATAGATAAGTTTTGTCTATTTATTTTAAGTAAGTTCCTTTCGTATTGTCTGATAAGCTTAATCACATTATCGTTGAAAGACGAAAGGAAAACACCATAATGACACATGTTTGAATCCAATCTAAGCTTTCGGCTTACATAAGCCATTATCAAAGACGACAATTTTAATAAATCAAACAACACATATACGAAAACACAATAATAAACAAAAATTAAAAATCCTTGAAGCTATATACATAAAACAGTTGAAACCTAACCTGAACAAAATAAACTATGAAATCTCCACAAACATTCTTAAATGCCTATAATCTATAGCAGAAGCCACTGGTTTATACCAATGGCTTCCCATATTTAATACTTCTCGTTTTCACTCTCGCGTGGTCATGTGTGACGTCACGAGCTACGACGCGTTTTTCGCTTCCTTGGCTCGTAAATAAGTTTGTCGTTACTTTAAGCTTACTTAAAGAACAAGGGCGGGCCATTATAGATGGCTGACCAAGAAGCATGCCCCAGGATTGAACAGCGGTCAGTTATCAAGTTTTTGCTTGCTGAAGGGTGCAAACCAGTTGAAATTCATAGGAGAATGTCAACTGTGTATGGTACCAAATGTTTCAGTCAAAAAATGTCTACAAGTGGGCTAAATTGTTTAAAGAAGGACGGAGTAGTGTTGAGGATGAAGACAGGCCTGGGAGGCCTACAGAAGTGAGGTCTCCTGAGGTGATCGAATCAGTCAATGACCTCATTCAGTCTGACAGAAGGGCGACAGTGGATGACATTGCAAGGACTTTGAGCTTATCTGTTGGGACAAACGCAGGGGTCATCAGTCAGAAGGAGTGATCTTGCACCATGACAACGCAAGGCCTCACACAGCAGCCCAAACGGTGCAGACCATCAATGAGCTGGGCTGGGAACTGCTCTCTCATCCCCCTTACAGCCCAGACCGTGCCCCTTCAGACTTTCACCTGTTTGAGCCCTTGAAAGCGTTCACGAGAGGCTCGCAGCTTAAAAGTGACGATGAAGTCAAAAGTGTTGTGAGTGACTGGCTGAGACATCAGTCCAAAGATTTTTACGCTCAGGGAATACGGAAGCTTGTGCACAGATGGGAAGTGTGTGACAGTGCTGGGAGACTACGTTGAAAAATAAAAAAAAATGTAAGCTTCTATCTGTATTAGAAGTCCTTATACAGGAAAATTCACCTTATTTATTGAATGACCCTCGTCTTTCTATACATATATATATATATATATGTATATATATATATATATATATATATATATATATATATGTGTGTGTGTGTGTGTGTGTGTGTGTGTGTGTGTGTGTGTGTGTGTGTGTGTGTGCATATACAGTATACATACATAAAAATATTTTGTGTGTATGTATGTACATGAGTAATTGGCATACTTGTAAGAATTAAATATTACGGGCGGGGGGGTCACCAGAATTCTAGAAATACCAAAGTGGGTCATGACCCAAATTGGTTTTGAAGCACTGATCTATATTATTCTTATAAATAAAAAGACGATCATGTCTTTCCTCCCCCTTTTCTAAAAAAATAACATCTTTTTCCTTCCCATTCCACTTCCGACAACAACTCTCCTAATTACAGGAATGGTAAAATTAAAATGGTCGTCTATATTTTATCCGTTTAGTATTGGGTTTATTTATTTTTTATTAGATTTAATAATTTTCATTGGTTTTGTGTATAAATAAAGTACCGTTGTAAAAATTTAAATAAGCAATCATCTTGGGACCAGGAACGGATTAAGCCATTTTACATTGATTCCTATTGGAAAAATAGTTTCGGTTTACGAACATTTCGGGTTACGAACAGGCTTCAGGAACGAATTAAATTCGTGAACCGAGGTCCCACTGTATTTGAAAAAAAAACTTAAAATCCGTGATTGATAATCTTCGCTAATCTTTAACGAAACACCACCTGATAATGGCCGTTGCTTAAGGGTTAATATTTAACGAAAAGTTAATAATTTCATTTAAACTCTTTGAGAATTTATTATATCCGCCAATATCTAAATGAAGTATCATTTGTTGTTAAACGCTGTTTAAGGTTTAATACTAACACTAACAGTGGGCTATCACAAATTCTTCTGTGTCGGGGTCAGGTGCTAAAATATAGACTTTTAAATCTTTTAATCGGAAATATTAGGTCATCCCATAAGTTCTGTCCGAATTTTAACTTTTTGTTAAAATGAACGAAATTTAAAGAGTATTTTATAATGTCTAATGGAGCTGAACATTATTTTTATGTTTAGATGCATTTAAACTGATCAAATTTTATTTCAGAGAACAATAAAATTAAATTTTGTTTGATTAAAACCCTGCTAACATGGAAGTACCCAAGAATCATTTGAGGCACATAATGCTTTATGAGTTCAAGAAAGGAAAATCAGCAGCCGAAGCGGCTAGAAACATTCACTCAGTTTATGGAGAGGAATGTGTGAATGAAAGAATATTGGTTTGCAAAATTCAGAGGTGGAGATTTCACCCTTGAAGATGAAGATCGAACTGGACGTCCAGTTGAGTTTGATGAAAAGCTTCTTGAAGCAGCCCTTGAAGAAAATCCTGCTTTATCAGTTGAGGAATTGGCAGTGGTTCTCAGTTCAAACCATACAACTGTTCATCGTCATCTTCAACAACTTGGAAAAGTTCCTAAACTTGGAAAATGGGTGCCTCATGAATTGTCTGAAAACAACCTCAAATCCCGAGTTGACATCTGCTCTTCTCTCCATTCTCGCCAACTTGTTTCACCTTTTTTGGATAGACTTGTGACTGGCGACGAAAAATGGATCTTTTATCGAAATGTTAAGCGTCGTAGACAGTGGCTTGGTAAAGGGGAAAGACTCCATCCACAGCCGAGAAGGGAACTTCATGGGCAAAAGGTTCTTCTTTCAATCTGGTGGGATTACCAAGGAATAATCCACTTTGAATTCTTACCACCTAATGCAACAATTAATGCTCAAATATACTTTCAGCAATTAGAGCATTTGAACCAAGCTTTGAGGAAAAAAAGACCTGCTCTAGTGAATCGAAAACGGGTGATGTTTTATCGGGACAATGCGCGACCACACACAGCAAGAATCACGTCACAAAAGATCGAAGAACTTGGTTGGGAGAAAATTCCTCATCCACCTTATTCTCCCGATCTTGGTCCTTCAGACTACCATTTGTTTCGTAGCTTACAGAATCATTTGGAAGAAACAGCTTTTGTAACACAGGAAGAGGTTAAAACTGACATTTGTGAGTTCTTCGAATCAAAGCCAAAAGAATTTTACAGTAATGGAATTAGTAAGCTTGTTAATAGATGGAAGGAAGTCATAGATAATCAGGGAAAATACATTGTTGATTGAATCTGTAATTAAATATAACATTGGGTCACTTGTTTTCTTTATTCAAAATTCGGACAGAACTTATGGGATGACCTGATACCTCAGTAAATGAATGAATTCTAGTAAATAGTAACCCCATGAATGCTAGAGCAACCATTTTGCTTATTTTAATTTTTTTTTTGTATTATAAAAATAAAGAAAAAAATAGGAGAAGATAAAACAATGTCAGGTTCTGAGATTTAAAATAAAATAAAAAATGGGTTTGAGTCCTTCATTGTAATACCGCTGCATACATCAAACCCTGGCAGTTGTTTCAAAAAGAACGAGAGACACGATAGGTGAATCCCACAAAGAAATTAAACGACGCTCTCTCAACTAAAAAAAAAAATTCTGCTATTTGTCGAGTTAGCGCAGCTTAAGTAAAGCAATTGGTACATTCAAACAAATTTTCATGACGTAAAATGGACGAGTTGAAATTTTTCTTTAATAGTGTCGAGTTGTAATTCTTATCCTTTTCATTCGATCGGCGCTATCTACTCACTGCCGTAGGTCAACAACCTGGATACACATATTCTAAATAAACAATCGTACGGCTAAGCTACATTGAATTCGCTCTTCACTAGTTGCCCTGTTATTGTGATTGGATGTCAAGCCACTAAATCCGATACGCTCTGACCAACAATAAAGCAATTAGTCAGGCATGACTGAATTGTACCTTCAAGCGAAAACCTATCTCGTTATAGATCTCCTGAATTTTTTCATATTTGTACGGTTTCGTATCCAAAGGTAAGCAAAGTGATATTTTAGGGACTGAAATCCGCTTGAATACCTGACCCTGAAGAACACATTCTACAGATTGTCTGAGACGATGCCGGTATCAGCACATGCCAAGTGGCACCAGCATGTCGTGGTACCGCATGGTAGGTACTTCGGTAACAATGTATCAATGTCATTTGCAAAAAGTTTGTAAATTTTTGGATTGTATCTGCGTTTGTACATCAACGACCGACGACCATAAACTTTCAACTTAACTCAAAAACAAAGGATTTACAAATATACAGGGTGCCCATAAAGTTCGTGTGCACTTTAAAAAATATATAATTTTATTTGTATTTGCGATAGAAATAATCTGTAAAAAAAAAAGTTTAATGTACCTAGTTTTAAGTATAGCTAAAATAACTAATGTGATTTCAGGCATTACTGTAAATCAGGTGGCAAATGTTTTCCGTGAACTGCAAAATCGTATTACCCTTTGTATTGCTAATGATGGAGGACATGTGAAAACTTAAATAAAATTTCAATAAAACCTTAAAAAATATAGATTTACTTCTTTCTAATCCATTTTACAAATTATTTCTATCGCAGATACAAATAAAGTTATAAATTTTTTAAAGTGCACACGAACTTTATGGACACCCTGTATGTTTATATCGACTTTTGTCCTTGTTTTTATGAGAGGAACCCGACCCCAAAGTATTTTAATAAGCCATATATATATATATATTTTTCTTTTTATGCTTTTTGGTCTGTCCCCCTCCTCTATCAAGATATAACTTCCGTTAGCAGATTTAAAGTGTCACTGTCTAGATTTCAGCGAAAATTTAAACTTGAAACAATAGAAATGTTACATCTAACTCAATGCTGTCTCTCTACCCCCTACACTGCCCCCACTTCGTGAGTTTCCTTATTATTGCCCGTCATAAATGTGTAAATTTATTTTCATTTTAACATAAATCTGATGATCCACTGTCCTGTAAAAGGGCTGTGGTGAAATAATTTATTATATGGAACCTTAAAGTAATCTGTTTTATATATATATATATATATATATATATATATATATATATATATATATATATATATATATATATATATATATATATATATATATATATATATATATATATATATATATATATATATATATATATATATATATATATATATATATATATATATATATATATGTGTGTGTGTGAGTGCGTTTAAATTTCAGATATAACTAAAATATATATTATGAAATGGACAAAGCCCGACAAGTATTTGAAGACATTTTTATACATTCTTTTTATAGATACAAGTATTTAAGTAAATGCTCTGTTTTATAACAAACAGTATTAAACAACATTTACCGGCCTGAATGCCCGATAAATTTTCATAGAAAATATTCGTCCTCCGACCGGAATCGAACCTGTATCCTATACGGAACCGTCATATACCCTGACGTGCCTTTAACCGATTGGGCCACAGAGGAGCGTTCGGTTAACGGGGTCGATTTTACTGCTTTTAAATTACATTCTCGTACATTCAGGCCGGTAAATGTTGTTTAATACTGTTTATTATAAAAAACAGAGCATTTACTTAAATATTTGTATCTATAAAAAGAATGTATAAACATAAAAATGTCTTAAAATATATTTCTATAAAGGGACAATATGAGAGCACAATAAAACAAAAGGAAACCTCATCATGGCTATATAAATGTTAGAAAAATTAATAGCAATCGGTTAGATTCAGAAGCTCCTGCTATTAGGGCACTTAATTAATAATTTGTTCGATCCTCACTGGGTGCCCCATACTTACGTCCTTGAGCCACATATAAGCTACTCTTAGAAAATCATTGTGCACTTCGATGCGGTATAATGCTTAGCTAGCTTGTTTCGCTCGATTAATTACGACTGAATAGTGAGTTCAAACTCATACATTTGGCCTTGTGCCACATCTAAGCTCCGATTAGAAAATCTCCCTAAGCTCCTGTTATTTAAAAGATATGATATAAACTAAATCCAAACTTAGATAATTTTAAAATTGATTATCTATAAGAATATTCAACATTTACTCACTTTCATTTTTAGATATTAAATTATGTCACTTAGCGTCCTCCATAATTTAACTAGATTTTTTAGTTAACACGATGGATATTTATAAGCGTTTCTTAAATATGAAATTTTGAAAACCTAACATATGTACTTTTTTTTTTAGAAATATTTGTTGTAAATAAAATCATTACCTTTGTCTTGATAAAGTCCATCAGAGAACGAAACAGTAAGTTTTATTTTTGTCTATATTCATATATATATATATATATATATATATATATATATATATATATATATATATGTATATATTAAAAAGAGAGAAAGCTGCAAGATTATGATTTTTTTAAATTCATTCTATATATTTTACTAAACGTGTTTCGGCTCTTGTGATCTTCATCAGGTAAAGAATGGTTACTTCGACATATTATTTAAAGAAATTTTTTCTTTCTATGTTAAGTCATTTAACCATTGTCTTTTGTGTGTAGTAATAGTCATACACACACACACACACACACACACACACACACACACATATATATATATATATATATATATATATATGAATGAGTTAAACGAAAAATTAAATTGTCCTTTTGCATAGATAGATAGATAGATTACGGCCATATCACACTGAAAACACCGGTTCTCGTCCGAACACCGAAGTTAAGAAACGTCGAGCCTGGTCAGTACTTGGATGTGTGACCGCTTGGAAATACCATATGCTACGAGCATTTGCTTAAGGAGGCACGGTGGACTAGTGAACAGCTCGGATTGAGGTATGGGAGAGACGAGTTCGAATTCCAGTCGAATCCATTCCCTTGGGAAAGGTATGAATCCTCTTCTTGTCCCCCTCTCCCAGCTATGAGAAAATAACAGGACCGACTGGGTTCTATAGACTTGGATGGCAACTGGTCTCGGAGAAAGACACCTCTGAATTAAAAATCTACGGAGAGTCGTTTGGGGACCTTATGGCACGTAGTGCACCAGGTCTCTGTATTCGGCCCTTAAAAAAGTGCGGTTGCTTCTCCAAAAGGCCTTCATCACTAAAATCAAATCATATATGTTGGTGTCTGGCTGTCGCTTCCTAGGAATTGAGCTGCTTGAACGGGGAGTCCACCATATATATACACAGATGAAAAGATTGAATGAAGAAAAGTAATGATATTTTTGTGTATATATATATATATATATATATATATATATATATATATATATATATATATATATATATATATATATGTACTGTGGTTTATCATTCGGTTTTCTGTATGGTTTGTGTGTGCCTTTTCTTAGGTTGAAGGTGACATCTAGAAAATCTACTTCGTTTAGGTTAGTTTTTATATCTATCTCGAATCCGTTATTTTTGAAAATTTTAATTATTGCTTTTCTAGTTTTATCAGTCTTTTGTTTGTTGCAGTTTCTTAAGATTATCAGACCGTCATCTCTGTAGAGCCCTGTGTCATTTCTATCTATTATTTTGCTTAGTTCGTGTAGTAAGTAAATGCCTACGATTTCGCATGTCTCTGCACCGTCAAAGCTTCCCATTGTAGTGTCAAATATCCCATCTTTCTTTATCCATGCTTTATACATACATATATATATACATATATATACATACATACATATATATATGTACATACATACATATATATACATGCATACATACATGTATATATATATACATACATTCATGCATATATATATACATACATATATATACATACATACATATATACATACATACATATATATATACATACATACATAAATATATACATATATACATACATATTATATATATACATACATACATATATATATATACATACATACATATATATACATATATACATACATACATATATATATACATACGTACATATATATATATGTATATATATACATACATACATATATATATATACATACATACATATATATACATACATACATACATATATATATATATATATATATATATATATATATATATATATATACATACATACATACATACATATAAATATGTATTAAAGAGAGAGAAAGTTGCAAGATTTATACTATATATTTTGTTAAAATGTATCGAAAAAATATGGCCCTTCAGAATATAGGCACTCACGGCTCTCCACGGCTTCATTTTTTTAATATATGGCCCTGGTTTCTTGGGAACGACTGTCTTCCCGTTGTCTTCTTTACGTCTGAGAATTTTGAGTAGTACTTCAAGACTGGTTAACAATCAAGGCTCATTTTACCTTTCTATAACAAATATGAAGGCACGGTCGAGTAATGAACTGAGCGGCTCGGATTGAGGAATCGGGGAGCCGAGTTCGAATTCCAGTTGAATCCATTACATTCACTTACGTGCTAATACCCTTGGGAAAAATATGAATCCTCTTCTACCCCAAGCTATGACAGATAGGGTTCTATAGCCTTGGATGGTCAACCGCAGAAAGAAATGGCAACCTATTGCAGGAAAAAAAATCTGCCTCGTCAGTCATGTATCGACAGATAAACGATCGCCTAAGCGTGTATCACTTATGGCACATAACTGACTCACTGACTACCACGAGTGGCCCCTGGGCCTTGTAGAGGGTAAACCTTACTGTAAAAAACAACAACTCAGGAATTGGAGAATCGCGTTCGAATTACGAGCTTATACCCTTGGGAAAACGTCTGAATCCTCCTCTTCTCCCCCTCCCCAGCTATGGGTAAATAGCAGGACAGACCGTATTCTATAGCCTTGGATGGCAAATGGTCAACCGCAGAAAGAAATGGCAACGGGAAATTACGGGTAAAAATCTGCCTCGTCAGTAATGTATCTTTCGATACATGATCGCATACGCGTGTATCGCGGATGACAAATAACTGACTGATAAGAAATAGATTGCTGTCTTTGCCATGGGTATTGGTGTAAAAGTGAATGCAACATTCGAGGAAAAAATTTGAATTCAATTCGCCGTTTTCTTATTTAGTACTGATATACTTTAGTCGTTTGCTTACTGTAAATTGCAGCGTACAAGTCGAGTTTCCTAAGTTAAAAAATATTTTGTGTTACTGTTAGCCTTTGGTATGTTTGTAGGGTAAGTATAGGCCTAACTAAGAATTCTGTGTTACTGAGTTGATTTTGTGTTACTTTTAACCTTCCGTATGTTTGTGGGGTCAGTATAAGTCTAACTAAGAGTTATGTACTATTGAGTTGATTTTGTGTTACTTTTAGCCTTCCGTATGTTTGTTGGGTAAGTATAGGCCTAACTAAGAATTCTGTGTTACTGATTTGATTTTGTGTTACTGTTAGCCTTCCGTATGTTTTTGGGGTACGTATAGGCCGAACTAAGAATTCTGTGTTACTGAGTTGATTTTGTGTTACTTTTAGCCTACCGTATGCTTGTGGGGTAAGTATAAACCTAACTAAGAATTCTGCGATAAACTGTCGTTTTCAGGCCAACTCTCTCCAACGACTACAAAACTGTCATTTTCATGACAACGCTCTTCAGCGTCTACAAAACATCTTTTCAGGACAACATTCTCCAGCGACAACAAAACTGTCTTTTTTAGGAAAAACGCACTCCAGCGGCTACAAAACTGTCCTTTTCAGGACAAACGCACTCCAGCGGCTACAAAACTGTACTTTTCAGGACAAACGCACTCCAGCGGCTACAAAACTGTCCTTTTCAGGACAAACGCACTCCAGCGGCTACAAAACTGTCCTTTTCAGGACAACTCTCTTCAACGACTACAATTCTATTCTTTTCAGGAAAATGCTCTCCAGCGACTACAAAACTGTCATTTTCAGGGCAAGGCTCATATCACCCTCTACATGAGCTTGCGGAGTTATCTTTTGCTTAGTCCACTGGAACAATATTATTTTTGTTGATGTATTTAACGAAAATAAACTTGACAATATATTTTTACTCAAGTTTTCGTCTTGTTTGTTTTCCCGCATTCAATATCTGCTTGTAGCTAATATACCGCCCGCAACACTCTAGGTCGTCGCAAATTATGGTATTTTAAATTAAAATAAGGCTTGTTTTTAATCAAAAGTAACTTTTATCTCCGTGGTGCTAAATAAATAAAACAAAACAACCTCTTTGCGCATGCGTACCGTCTTAGAAAAACCAGAACGATTCCCAAGAACTATAGTTAAGAAACCTTCGTCATCGTATATAAATGCATATTATTTGCTTTTTCGGAATCTCAATCTCTCGCACCCGAATTCTGTTTCATACCACCAGTCAGCCTCGTAAAATTTGCATCATATATCAACTACATACTTCATCCTGATTGCGTAGGTAAATAAAACAATGTAAGCATCTTGCATACAATATAATCTGCATAGTTATTTAAGAAGCAAAGGTTTCATAGCACCCACCTCGAATCTACAATACGCCGCCCCAATCAATGAAACGCCCTTCCATATATCTCATTTTTCATAAGGTAGAAAAAAAACAAATTTTATTGTAACCTAATTATGTACAATAATGGATGATATGCAATATAGGTGAAGTGCCCCATACTTTCGGCCTTGTGCCATACCTAAGCTATGATTGTAATATCACCATATGGAATATAGGGGAACAATTCAACTCGAAAAATTAAAAATAAATCCTATGTATCTAAGTCCAAATTAGAAACATGTCATAATAGATCATTCCATCTTAAATGAAGGTTTTTACATCAACTTAAAATTTTTCTTGTTTGAAAGTAGAATAATTTGTCTTGCCCCCCCCCCCCCAATCAGACTGCCCCCGCCCACGTTCGGGGGATCTGGTCTAGTACGCACCGGACCTTTTTAATAAGGACTATTACGCTTGCATACATACATACATACATACACACACACACACACACACACACACATACATATATATATATATATATATATATATATATATATATATATATATGCAAGCATAACAGTTCTTATGAAACAGGTCCGTTGCGTACTAGACCAGAACCCCCTAACATATATATATATATATATGTGTGTGTGTGTATGTGTGTGTGTATATTGTGTGTGTATGTGTGTGTACATATATATATGTGTGTGTGTGTGTTTGTGTGTGTGTGACCAATGCAAGGGGGTTTCGTGGCGTGGGCCCCCTCCTGAATATATGATACGCCCCCACCCCCATTCTACTACATCTGAATTTTCATAAAGGTAGAAATTCATATAAAATACAAATTTTATTGCAATCTAATTCTGTACAATAATGGATCCTATGCAATATAGGTGAACAATTTTCAACTCGAAAAAAACAGAGAATAAATAAAATGCAACTAAATACAAATTAGAGACCTGTCATAAAAAATAATTCCTTCTTAAATAAATCAAGAATGTTATGCGGAAATTTTTAACATCAACTTGAGATATATCTTGTTAAAAAGCTGAAAAATTTTAACACGTTCAACATTATGAATAAAAAAATAGTGAATTTTGTATGGTGTTTTTTTTTCAAACTTAGCATGTGTGAAACAAATTCATCCATTTTTCTCATACAGGACATTTGCAAGAGTCTCTTGCCTACCAATCTATGATACAGACACCCCGCCCGACAGAATCTATGATACACCCCCCCACCCACTCTACAACATCTCAGTTATCGTAAGATCGTTTCCATATAAAATACAAATTTTATTCTAACCTAATTATGTACAATAATGGATCATATGCAATATAGGTGAACAATTTAACTAGAAAAATTGAAAATAAATACAATGTCTCTAAATATATATATATATATATATATATATATATATATATATATATATATATATATATATATATATATATATATATATATATATATATATATTTGTGTATTTTGGCAGCAATCCTTCTTTCAAGCACATTTCATTAAAAACGACTGACAAGATGCTTTTATTTAGTTTTTTATATAATTTCTCGTGCGATCTAATAAAGTTTTTCTTTTCAGAGGATATCCTCTGAAAAGAAAAACTTTATTACATCGCACGAGAAATTATATAAAAAACTAAATAAAAGCACCTTGTCAGTCGTTTTTAATTAAATATATATATATATATATATATATATATATATATATATATATATATATATATATGTATGTATATATATATATATATATACATATATACAAGTATAGGATTGGTATATACGGAATAAATTCCAATAACCAACAATTATTATTCTTAAAAGAGTGCTCAATACAGAGTAGAGCAGATATAATTATTTATTTAAATATTATAGCATAAATATGTTATAAAATCACTACAAAAATAGCCATTTTGTTTCAACACCTCCGGTGTCTTATCAAGTGATGATATTGAATGTAGAATAAATGGTTTTAAAAGTTTCAAATTAATTAACGATCCTTCGCTAGGGTTAAACGCTGTTACATAAGCTAGAATGACCAATCAAAATACAAGTATATGAGAATTTCAAAAAATTTGACAACGAAGCAAGGTTATCATAGATATTAAAAGCTTTAAAGTTGGGGTTCTAGTAAAATAGAAAATGTCCTAACTAATAAGTATTAAATTATATGATAAAATTTGAAATTAAAATTAAAAGTAAAAAATTACCCAATTTAGAAATCTAAATCTAATCTCTATTAAGTTTAAAATTATAGAATTACTAAGGAGAAAATAAAAAATACATATGTTATTTAATTTATTTTTTCATTGAAATTACGTTAAAAAGGATGTTGATAGCTCCAGACAAAAATGTAGACATTTTAATTCAACGAGTGTAACTATAATGATCACCTCTCACGTAAAACAATCCAAACACACTCAGGTTATAATACATAAGCGCCCAGACATATTTAGATATATATACACACAAAAAAAGGTGACAAGACACGGCCCTTGATAAAAAAAAAGGACACACACAACTAAACGTGCATGCACTTTCCTTACATATAGACATCGATAAACACATGCACATAGATCCACATGCACATTGACCTAGACAATCAGACGCAATAGCCAAAACATATTCGGGGCTTAATATGTTATTAAACGAATTCTAACTACTTATTGAAATATAACTAATCTGGGCAAATATACATAGATAAAATTAGTTAAAAAAAAAAAAATTAAAACAAATAAATATATATAAATATATATATATATTTTACCATATATATATATATCAGGGTCAGTGTAAGGGTCTTGTGCCCAGCCCCGAATCTATGATAAGCTTCCACTCTACAAGATCTCAATGTTCATAGTGAAGAAATTCATATAAAATACAAATTTTATTGTAACCTAATTATGTACAATAATGGATGCAATATAGGTGAACAATTCAACTAGAAAAATTGAAAATAAACACAATGTATCTAAATACAAATTAGAGGCCTGACAGATTACATATTAAACACTTCGCCGCCAATTATTTTGGGTAAAACGTTTCATTTTCAAACGGATTTATTTTATTTGTTTTTGATATAGTAACTTTTTAGTTACTATTAAAACTGAGGTACCTTGAAGTACTCGAGTAGTGGCTAGCATCTCTACAAGACATATTAGTTGACAGTTGGACTCGTTTCAAGCACAGAAGGGCATAAAATGAATCAAGATCGACGTATAAACACATTTGTAGATGGTTTTTGAAAGTTACGGTCTGGACGTGTTTATTCGTCCATGCCTAAAAAGTCACTTTCGGTAAAAATGTATATACACGTCTCCACAGAGGAAGGGGTTAAGCATACAATTCTCAATTACAGGAATAAATAGAAAAAATGTAACGTTTCGACCATTTCCTGTTTACAAGTTCGATATCAGAATTAACTAATTTTCAGACTTAAAAATATTTCTTTGTCATTAAGTTTTTGATGGGTGATTATTATTTTTATTTTTAACTATTTCGGTAGCCATTACTTTGCCAACAGCAATATGATGACATTTAGAATCTGAATTGATTGTCTGTTTAAAATACTATATTCTTAAGAAAATACAGTCAGTTAAAATACAGATTCAATGAAAAAAAATTGATTCGCCAATGGCAAAAATGATCAAATTTAAAATCTGAATTGTTTGTCTGTTTAAAATACTATACTCTCAAGAAAATAGTCTGTTAAATTACAGATTCAATGTAAAAAATTTGATTCGCCAACGGCAAAAATGATCAAATTTAAAATCTGAATTGTTTGTCTGTTTAAAATACTATATTCTTAAGAAAATACAGTCAGTTAAAATACAGATTCAATGTAAAAAAATTGATTCGCCAACGGCAAAAATGATCAAATTTAAAATCTGAATTGTTTGTCTGTTTAAAATACTATACTCTCAAGAAAATAGTCTGTTAAATTACAGATTCAATGTAAAAAATTTGATTCGCCAACGGCAAAAATGATCAAATTTAAAATCTGAATTGTTTGTCTGTTTAAAATACTATATTCTTAAGAAAATACAGTCAGTTAAAATACAGATTCAATGTAAAAAAATTGATTCGCCAATGGCAAAAATGATCAAATTTAAAATCTGAATTGTTTGTCTGTTTAAAATGCTATACTCTCAAGAAAATACAGTCAGTTAAAATACAGATTCAATGAAAAAAAATTGTCGAAAAATGAAAAAACTCGGGATGTCCCGTTCTTTTGGAACGTAAACTCAGCCTAGACCTCAAGTGGAACTCGGACATACAATTCATCAGTTGGAAAAAGGGAAAAGGCTACACAAAGTCAACGCGGATATTAAACTTATGACATTAAATTGTGGTTATATGAAGAATGAGGTGTTATGTTCAAACTAAAAGTGGGCCGACATATATATATATATATATATATATATATATATATATATATATATATTTTATATATTAAAGAAACATTAATTATACATATAAAAGTTAGGTTTCCACTTAAAAAATAACAAACAATACTTACAAATGAGATATATTAACACAATAACAATAAATCATATTTAGAAAATTTATATTAAATAAGATTATATATTTAAAGAAATTTTATATTAAAAAATAAAAAAATAAGATAAAATTATTTATATATAACTTTAAAGATAAGTTAAATTATTAAGAAAACCCAACTATACCAAGTTATAGTTAAAAAAGAAAAAACCCTCGGTTCGACTTTGTGTAGCCTCTTCCCTCTAAGATTGACCCCTTCCGCCGTCTCCTTACCACCAACTAGGGTATTTCGTCTGAGGTGTCTAATTAGGTAAGTTCTGTATCAATTTTTTCGACTGCTGTCAAAGGAAAATTTTAAATCTCTAATTCCGACACTGAACACAGTCCATACACGGGATTTGAATAAGACTAAAGTACTTTGTGATCCTTGAAATAGATCTATCCTCATGTGAGGTTGTCGTAGTTATCTCCTCCTCAGTTTCCTTAATCCTCCAACAGGGGTCTCTCTCCCCTTTCTATAAATACTGGCTGACCCTTCGCCTCTCTCTCTCTTTTTCGACTCAGGCATTGGGCCGCTACCTCGCGCGTAGGTGGGGTAAAATCTCTCTCTTTTTCACTTAGGCCAATATGTGACCTGTCACAGATAAGGCATTTCCCAAATTCTGGGAACGCGCTAAGAACAATACACGTACGTACGAACACTTACAACACACACACATAATTTCTCCATACAAACTCTACGTAACTGTTCATGTCTTTGTGTAACTCGTTATTAATATATATTTGTTTACCCATGTATATCGGTCTTGTTTGTTTGTTCTTGTCTTCTTTGGACTTAATTAGAGTCCGACATTCGCATGTAGCTGGACCAGCCAGCAGGAAATTTTAACCTTCTGATATCTCTTCACATCTTCACACCACGGTCCGCTACAAGGTAATTTGGGATATTATTGTGTATTATTTATTTGCTCTGTAATAATAAATACATTGTGTTCTTTTTGTGGATCGGTTTTAATAATTGAGATTACTAGGATTCACTTGGATTATATAGGAACGGATTTATCACCTTAACTATCTATCTATCTATATATATATATATCTATATATATATATATATATACATTATTAAAAGACATTTTTATGTTTAACATTCCTTTTATAGATACAAGTATTTAAGTAAATGCACTGTTTATAATAAACAGTATTAAATAACATTTACCGGCCTGAATGTCCGAGAAATAATTTAAATAAGCAATACAAAGGGTAATACGATTTGGAAGTTCCTGGAAAACATTTGATAAGTGGTTTACAGTAATGCCTGAAATCACATTAGTTATTTTAGCTAAACTTAAAACTAGATACATTAAACTTTATAACATTTTTTACAGATTATTTCTATCGCAAATACAAATAAAGCTATAAACTTTTTAAAGTGCACACGAACTTTATGGACAGCATATATATATATATATATATATATATATATATATATATATATATATATATATATATATACTAATAGTAATACTCGTTTGGAAAAAAAAACCTCCGATAGCTCAACTTGTAGATATGTCAAAACAAATCGGTACTCGAGGGAAAAATTGGAAATAAAAAAAGAAAAAACTAAAAACATCAGAACAAGGCGAAACAAATCGTATATATATATATATATATATATATATATATATATATATATATATATATATATATATATATATGTATATATATATATATATATATATATGTATATATATATATATATATATATATCGATAACTGGTGGCATTGCACCTACATTGGATACCCAATACTGAGTCAGCCATCCCAACTTGTTGAAACTCTACAACGACGACATATATTTTTAAGTGGGGTAGAGGACTAATGCTAATATATAAGAAGCTATGATTCACACCTCCTGCAGACCCCCACATGCGCCCACATTTCGTGAAGTATGAAGCTGTCTATCCAAAGCTTTACATATTTTTTTAATACATCAGTCTTTTGGGAATGTCTTTTACCTTTATTTGTGTTCGTATCACAGTTAAAAATAGCCTTTGATAAAACGTGTCTCTGTTTATATGTAATAATAATCCCTGTTGCGTTTAGTGAAGCTTTTTTAACCAATGCATCGGGAGATCTCATCGTGGTATTACTGCATTCAGGAAAAAGGTTTTTGTGATAAAAAGTAAGAAGTAAAATCGAAAGAGTTAGGTATATCACAAGAGTATCGGGTAAAAATAAGAGAATAACGCAAACGTAAACTGGAAAGGAACAAAAAAATGTATGGTACACTCAAAAGAATAAGGTAAAAGGCAAGAGAATAAGGTAAAACAATAAGACGAAGAATTAAAATTAAAAGAATAAGGTAACATCATTGAAACGAGGTAAAAACAAAAGAATAACGCAAACGTAACCTGGAAACATATTTAAAAATGTATGGTACACTCAAAAGAATAAGGTAAAAGGCAAGAGAATAAGGTAAAATAATAAGACGAAGAATTAAAATCGAAAGAATAAGATAGAAATAAAAGATTAAAATAAAATAAAATAAAAGTGATCGTAAGTGAACCAGTGTTATCAATCCAAGACAAAACTATTACAGAACTTGTAAACTATTTTAAATTAAACTTTTGATCAATAAACGCTGTTTTCTGTAGGGTAACGGATTATTTCGTAATTTACAATTACCGATATGTCTCTTTTGGAATTCTGAATCCCATTTGCCAACTTGTAGCGGACCGTGCGGGGTGGAGATGTGAAGAGATATCAGAAGATTAACCTTTCCTGCTGGCGGGTCCAGCTACATGAGAATGTCGGACTTTAACTAAGTCCGAAGAAGACAAAGAAAACAAACAAGACCGATATACATGGGTAAACAAATATATATTAATAACAAAACAAGTTAAACAAAGACATGGACTGTTACATAGAGTTTGTATGGAGAAATTATGTGTGTGTGTTGTAGTGTTCGTACGTACGTGTATTGTTCTTAACGCGTTCCCAGAATTTGGGAAACGCTGTATCTGTCAGAGGTCACATATTGGCCTAAGTGGAAAAAGAGAGATTTTACCTCGCCTCCGCGCGACGTAGCGGCCCAAGGCCTAAGTCGAAAAAGAGAGAGAGAGAAGGGTCAGTCAGTATTTATAGCCAGGGGAGAGAGACCCCTGTTGAAGGATTAAGGAACTGTGGATGAGTTAACTGCGACAAACAGATACTCCAGCTTTTATAGATTACCCTTGGGCAATCGATAAAGAGGGTAAAACCCAAATGTCGGAACTGCTCGGCAACCTGAAATTACTGGGGCACCTACTGAGGAAGAAGGGCTTGGAAAATCTGTTACCCACAGGACAGATTGAGCGTAAGAGGGGCAGATGAAATCAACGGGTGACACATTTGATGGTGAAACGGGTTTTAGAAATAAAGAAAAGACAGAGTTTATTTAGAGCTGCAAGGTACAAGAAATTGGCGAGAGCCATGATCGCCTTTGCCCTGAGGGGACACGGCACAGAATGAAGAAGAAAAAGGAGGAGGAGGAGCAAATGAAGAAGAGGAAGGAGGAGGAGTAGAAGAAGAAGAGGCAGAAACATGATGAGAGGATTAGAAGAAGAAGAGGAAAAGGAAGAAGAAGAAGGAAGAGGAGAAGGAGGAGGAGGAGAAGAAGGAAAAGGAGGAGGAGTAGAATAAGGAAGAGGAGTAGTAGAAGAAGAAGATCAAGAAGGAGAAGAAAGAGAAGGGGGAGGAGGAGCAGTAAAAGAATAAGAAGGAGGAGGAGGAGCAGCCGTAAAAGAAGAAGAAGGAGGAAGAGTAGTAGTAGTAGAAGAAGAAGAAGGAGCAGTAAAAGAAGAAGGAGGAGGAGGCGAAGAAGAAGACGTAGGAGGAGGAGGAGCAGAAGAAGAAGAAGAAGAGGAAGAAGAAGAAGACCTGCTTTACGGTGCACAGCGGGCAATTACTACCAGAAGATGCATTCATTAGGGCTTTCCGTGTGCTTGCACACCGACGTCAAGTTGGGTCAATCATCATTGCTTCGGGTTCAGTTGACAAGAAAACTGTACGTGACTTACAGACACCCCCACTAACAACACGCCCGCCAATGACGGGTGGAAACTGGCGAGTTAATTTCGCGTTCCTCGTCTAAACTCATTGGCTTAACATATTATGAGTGAGAAGTTCTCAGCCAGATTTATTATTCCAAAATATCACACAGTGAAAATGATTCCGGTTGAGAACTTTTCAGCACATCCTCCTATACGCGTTCCTCTGTATTTTATCATTATATACACACACACACGCACACACACACACGCACACACACACACGCACACACATCTGGACGTCTAACCACACTGATGAGCTGTGAAACAGCGAAACAGTCTGTCTGTCGATGACAAAAATATTAGCTCGTGAAAAATTAATTTCGGTTGAGCCATCTGGTTTGAGGTGTGAATTTGTAAACAGTGACTATTTAAGCTAATACTACACGACTCTTCGACAGAATTGAGTCACTGTCAGTCACTGTGTGTTTATCCAAATCTAAAAATAAACACGCTAAAATTCACCTTCACCCCGTACCGTACGCTGACAGCTTAGTGGGAGTAGTTCCGACTGACGCAAATTCAGTCGGGTTTCGATCCTATCTAGAGGCAACCGGACGTCTAGCCACACTGATGAGGTGTGAAACAGCGAAACAGTCTGTCTGTGGATGACAAAATATATATATATATATATATATATATATATATATATATATATATATATATATATATAGTTTATGAAAAACTAGGTAATCCGTATGGGTAGACCCAAGGAGGATAAAATCCAGAGAGCTTAATGTAAATCAGAGCTAATAATTTAAATAAAAACAGACCACTTTAAGGTCCCATGTAATAAATCATTTCACCACAGCCCTTTTAAAGGACCGCGGATCATCAGACTTTACTTCCAAAGTTTGAAACGAAAAATGCCAATACATATATATATATATATATATATATATATATATATGTGTGTGTGTGTGTGTGTGTGTGTGTGTGTGTGTGTGTGTGTGTGTGTGTGTGTGTGTATTCTTATTCTGCTGTATCCCTTCAAGACTTGGGTGATCATGGCTCTCCACTACTTCCTGTACTTTATAGCTCTTGTCTTTTTGGTATCTCTGTTCTGCCGACAATTTACACAGGTTCATTAGGTAAGTTATCGCTACATTCCTCTTGCTTTCAGTGTCGAATTCACCAAGCCCACTTACCTCATTAAGTACCCTAGTAATTCATTTGCTGCCCTATTGCTAAATAATTCTCAGTTTATAATAAACCTTTGTCTTCTTTGTATCTTGGAGCACTGACCCTATTTTTTATGAAGGATAAAATTAGGATGAAATTATAAAACTATCCGAAGGTTTAGTTCGTCTGCCTTTATATTTCGTTTAGTTGTTTCTAAGAAGCATTGTCACAAAACTGCTCAGCTTCGATAGCACTTTGAACAATTTATGCCAATTACCGTATTTGACAGCATTTTTCTCGCCGGAGTCGATTCTTCAAATCTACAAATCAACCGTTCGCCCTTGCATGGAGTATTGCTGCCATATATGGTCTGGAGCCCCTTCTAATTGTCTCAATGTCCTTGATAAAATCCAGGGACTTATATGCAATGTAATTGGCCCTGATCTGGCATCTCGTCTGCAGCCGCTCTCTCACAGACGTGCCGTTACCTCCCTCTATCTTTTTTACAAATACTTTCACGGTAACTGCTCCGATGAGCTGCTTTCGCTGGTTCCCAGACTTCATGAATTTAAGCGTTCAACTCGGCTGGCATCTCGCTCACACCCTTTCACTGTCGAAACTGTTAAATGTAGCCGTCTCTTCTACTCCAATAGCTTCATGTCTCGCACTTCTCACCCGTGGAACTCCCTCTCCATTTCTTGTTTTCCTGATAGCTATAATCTCCAACTATTCAAATGTAACGTCAATCGACATCTCCAGATGCCCTGATCTATCCCCGAACCGTCTCTTCATCCTTTCCTCTATCACTCCTCTTTGTACTCGCTCCTACTCTGTAACCCCTTGCGTGCTAGTGGCTTCCTGCCTTGCTTGGGATGAAAGGCTTAAAAATATATATATATTTATATATATAATACGCAACTTTTTTTAATTAAAAAGTCATATATGCCATATGTAGGTTTAAAATTCATGATAGTCGGCCGAAATTAGCTACCTGGCAATTCCTATTAGCTTACACTTTAGAGTAACTTTCGTATACCTATTGTCATTATTTAAAAGGCTATTATGCAGATTAAAAGTGTTATCATTGATAATATTCATTATATTAATTTCATCACGTTTAATATTAGTACTTTGTTTCACTAAAATTATATGCTATAAATTCAAATTATATACAGGGATTGGACAAAATAATTGAAACATTTGTTAAATTCAAAGAAAATTTATTTAATATGGAGTTAGTCCTACTTTAGCCTCACATACACCTTTAATACGTCTAGGAATGGAATCATACAGCTTCCTGACTTCATCCAGAATAATTTTCAGCCATTCTTCCATTAACGCCTGCTCCAGCTCTTTAAGAGACGACGGTGGAGGATAGCGGCTCGTAACTTGTTGCTCCAAAATGCACCACAAATGTTCAATAATATTGATATCTGGAGATTGGGGAGGCCACTCCATGTCTTCTAGCTCACCTTCACGCTCTTCATACCAAATCTTAACCACTTGAGCGATATGTATTGGAGCATTATCGTCTTGAAAGATGCAGTCACCATCAGGGAATAAAGTCTGGGCCATTAGATGAACATGATTTCCCAAAATGTTCAGGTAATATTTGCTGTTGATTCTACCATACAGGGCAACAATTGGACCGAGACATTTCCATGATATGGCAGCCCAAACTATCACTGATCCACCACCATGCTTCACTGTTGGAAGAAGGCAGTCAGGGTTGTAAGCTTCTTTGGGCTGCCTCCACACATAAACTCACCCGATGTTGGGAAAAGAGAAAAATTGAACTCATCTGAGAATATGACTTGCTTCCATTGGTCTGCAGACCAGGAATTATGATCTCTGCACCACTTCAACCTCTTCTGAATGTTGAGAGTGAAGAGAAGAGATTTCCTTACGGCGGCTCTTCCATGATATCCAGACTTATGGAGCTCACAATAAACAGTTTTAGTAGAAACTGAACTATTCAGATGATTATTCAACTCAGCAGTCACTTTGGCCGCTGTAGTCCGATGATTTTTTGCCACATTGCGTTTCAATGCACGTCAGTTCCTGTCAGTAAGTTTGCAAGTCCGGCCCGAATTGCTACGGCTGCTAGAGGTTTTGCCCTGTTTCTCGAATTGCATCATAGTTCTTGATATAGCAGCTCTTGAAAAACCAAACAGTTCAGCAATCTTAATGATTGAGGCTCCTGTCAGGCGAGCTCCAACAATTTGCCCCTTTCTGAACTTGGAGAGGTCATGCATTTATCTTAAATTTTACTAAATTCTAAAAATAAATAAGACAAAGACAGTAAATTAGATAAATAAACGTATTTACAATAGATATAACCTGCAATTACGAAGTTTTAGTTAAAGTTCTTAATATAATAGGTCTTTGAAATATAGGAGTGGAATTTGCAGCTGTTCCAATTATTTTGTCCAGCCCCTGTATTTATAAAATATATTTGTTTCATTAATATTTTTATTCGATAACTTGCATTGGTATAAATTCAATCAGAATTTTTATATTCTAATTATTCCAATAAGACGTTTTCGTATTTGTTGTTGTAACTGAATCAGTGCGTGTTTGTGTGAGTATTTTTTTTTAGTGGGGGATGGATGATTGTTTTTTATACTATCACAATCCCGCATTTTTTTCGTCCAGTTAACTGATGTTTCTGCCACATTTAGGGATTTTCGGTGGTTTTATTACTAACCTTATTTTGTTTTGTTTTCATGTAAATAGTATTAATTCATACTGTAAATAATCATTGTTTTTTTTTAAATTGTTGTTTTTATTCCCCCCCCCCCCCACAGACTTTGAAATTTACATATGGGGACTAGTTAAGATTTCATAGAGACTTTGAGGTATTATGGTGGATGTGGTAAGAAAAATAGGAGAGAATGTGTTGTTTTGTCGATAGGACTATTGTTGGTATGTTTAGGTCAGTGTTTGTGACTAGCTAAGTTTAGAATTAAGACAGAAGAAGACCGTCCTTTTCTGTCTGAAAAGTAACGGGACTGTGTGTGTGTTGTGTGAGATATTTTGCAAGTGTATAACTGTAATCTTAGCGTTCTGCAACATTGCATTTTTTTTACATGCTTTT